>JAFIDM010042859.1:7094-17504 GCA_023159025.1 Thereuonema tuberculata
TGAGGGGCTGGAAGAATTTTTACTATCTGCTCGTAAGCAACGTAGGAAACGTCATTTGGTTCAATTTTAAATATTTTGGCAGAGTTATGTTGACAACGTAAAAACGTAACTTTTACGTCACCATCACCATCAACTACGGTTTCTGCGACGGCAGCGTATCTATAGGTAACGGTTTTCTTTTCGTTGGGTACGTTTATAAGCAAAAATGTCCCAGGACAAATGAAATTTGGATGCAAATTTTCATTATCCTGGCCTTAGGATGTACCAGCCTGAATGTTGTTTTCATGTTCGTGGAGTCGACCTGAAAGCGTCTGCAAGTCTTCATCATCTGAGCTACTGGAACCATAGATATCATGATAAATACTTTCCCTGTTAGATGACATAGGCAAAAGTTCTACAGACATGTCCGTATCAATATCTATTGAAATTTTTGTTTCCTTGTCTTCGATGGAAAATGCATTTAGCAGAATTGTTTTCAGCAACTTCGCATGCTGATGCAAATTTATACATACATCAGATGCTTTCTGCCACGTTATTTTTGTTGCGTTCATGATACCGGGTATAGCGTCTAATTTTTCAGGGATTATCTTCTTCACAGCCAAGATTTCGTCGTCAGGAATTTCTTTAAGTATAATGGATGAGTTTTCGAATAAATCGACGAAACCTGCAGCTGCTTTTACGTCTTTTCCTTTTAAAACATAATCATCGTTTGTTTTCTTTAATACACCACCTACACCATCCATAGGCCCTTTACTATGTCCAGGTTCGCTGTAATTCCAAGTTGAAAATGTTATTTGCGGAAAGTATTCCAACAAGTAAATGTTAGTACGGTTTCGATACTGCGAGGTAGGACCGTCTGAAAATATGTGAAGGGTTCGTACATCTTCTCTCCCACTTAAAATTTTCTGTAGTATAGGCTGCATGTTATCCCACACAGCATGTGCCTGATGGTCTAAATTATTGCTCACAGTTGCAAAACTAACCGCCTGTACCGAATCAACATTTTTTGAGTAAAAGACGCCTGTATGAATTGCCAATTGCCCTTTAGATGCGCCAAAATGTGTAGACTATTTCTTTCGCATATTTAGTCATATAATTTTCAGCAAAATTTATTTGTACCATAATTTGTGATGTTTAGCCTTTTTTTTTTCTTTTTATTTTTATCTTTTTCCATTATTTCTTCTATTTATTTGCTGAAAAAAAAACATAATTAGTCTAAAACAATAACAATAATGAATATTTAAAAATAATAATACTTTTGACTATTTGGAAAGAATAAACGTCATTTAGCAACTTATTCATCATTTTGGGAACGCCCGTCATAGTCCTCGAACGTTCTCAGAATGACGGTTCTTTAAACGACGATTTGACACATGGTTTCGTTTATATCGCGACGACGCCATCTTGGCTGCCGGCTTTTGAGATTATTACGTAGTGCTCTGAACAATTTTTAAGAATAATGGTACAAGTACATAGTGTCTCGGCAAAATAAATATATAATTGCGTTCCCATAATGATGTTGCATTAAAGTAAGCTGCACTAATATCAAATTGAAAGACACTTACCACAAATATATATTATTTAGGCTCCAAACTTTGAAAGACGCGACCTTCCTTATCGAACGAATTTCACATTACTGAATACTAACACCGTCTAGCGCATTTACTCAAAACTATTTCGGCAAACTAGGGTTGCGTTCACAAAATGACGTCTAAACTGTCAGACAATATTTCGAAACGAAAAAAATTAAAAATAAAAAGAATTCGAACTCAATTATCGATTATTTATTTTTGTAAGTGTTATATGCAGCTACACACCAATATAATAAAAGTTACATGGGTACATAATATTCTTTTGAGCTTACTTGAAATTATGAATGTTGTTTGGGGACGCGTTCCCAAAATGACTATTTAAGTATATTTTATAAAAAAAACATTAGAAAAAATAAATATTACTTAAAGATACGCTGGGTGCTAATAATTAGGGATATAATTAAAGCTGTAAAGAGCACATCGTAACAGTAATATTTAATTTTAGCATGAAAATGTTAATCAGAAGCGAATTTCTCACCTCTGTGATTTTGACCCTTATGTAGTTTTCTCTGCAACAAAAGATTAGAGCAATAAAATTTTGTGTTATAGTTGGATAATTTTGTATTGTATGAATTTGACAAATAAATGTATGCTGATTCTTTGACTTTCCTTTTACAGAAATTTTTTTCATATTTGATGATTGTGGCATTTCGGAAGTCCGGTGCGTGATCTTCTTTATCAGCATGTTTGGCGATCATTGATGCATTGGTATTTTGAGAGGTACGTGCATATTTGTGTGAATAAAGGCGTTTTTCCAATGAGAATCCACTTTCACCAATGTAAAAGTAATTGTGACATTTACATTTTACTTTATATATGATTCCTTCTTTATTTTCATTTATATTATTATTACTATCTTGCTTCAGGGGTAAGTTGAATTTCAATTTCTTATTTAATGTAAAAATTGGAGTAATAGGCAAGTCATTAGCTATGTTTTTTAATTTTATTTCCCATTCCTTGTTGTATGGAAATTTAATATATATTTTATTATTTACAATTGAATTTTGCTCGATGGATTTAGGGTTATATATGTTGTGGAAATTTTTTTTTAAGTTATAATTTATAAAACTTATAGGAAAATCATTCATTATAAGGATTTTCTTGATTGTTTTGATTTCTTGGTTGAGGATACGTTCATTGGAAGAATAAGCAAAGGCTCTATCAATAAATTTTTTTTTTTGATTATGTTAATTTTGTATTTTTTCGGAACATTTGAATTGAAATTAGTGGTTCTACCAGAGTATGTTGTTTTCTAAAAACAGAAGTAATTAAGTTATTATTATCTCTTTGAATCAAAATATCAAGAAAAGCTATTTTATTTTCTATTTCAATTTCATTTGTAAATTGTATTTCTGTTGAAGAGAATTGAAACCATTATTAACTGTGGTAGCATTGTCTACTTCAGTAATAAAAAGACAATCATCAACGTGACGTTTATAAAAAAGGGCGTTTTTTTATATAAATATTACCCAAGTGTTATATGTATTGCAGTGTGATTTAGGCAATACAACATGAAGCGGCTAAGCCCATGAAGCAACCGAGAGTTTGCTTCTAAATATCGTTTTTGTATGTGAAGTATTGGTTGTCAAAAATTATTATCACCAAATCAATAACGAGTTCTTTTGTGATTTTTAAAGGTAAGGAGTTGTTTGTTAAAACGAAATTGAGAGCAGTAATAAACAAATCTTTGGATAAAGATGTGTACAGATCTTCGAAGTCAAGCGAAAAAATTTTGTGATTATTATTTATTTTAAGATCTCTGATATCATTGCAAACTTGTCTAGGGTTGTGGACAAGGCCTATTCCATTTTTTGTGAAGGGATTTAGAATAGAAATTACAAATTTAGAGATTTTTTCAATAGGAGACCCTTTACAATTAATTATTGGTCTTGCTTTATAAAATTTATCATGTGTTTGTGGTTTATATATTTTTGGTAGAAGTTCTATTTTGGGTAGGATGGAATCGTTGGTTATGAATTCATTTTAATTATCTTTAATTAATTTATGTTTTTTGGCCAATGATTTGATATTTTTATTTATTGATATAATTATATCATTAGTTTGAGTAGGAATTAATTTTTGATATATTGAGCTATTTGAGTCTAAAAAAAATTGATTAAATTCATCGTAATCATCACTATGAAAAACAATGGTAGTATCTCCGTTGTCAGCATTAGTTATCACAATCTCCTTATTATTTGAGATTCTCTTGTATCCAAAAAATTCCAAAGGATGCAAATTAGAGGGTTTTCGGTTGATAGACTTTGGGTTTTGATTAATAATATTTATGATTTTTTCTCTACAAGTGTTTTTGTTTTCTTCCGTCAACCTTCGATTATTTAGACTATTTTCAATGTCTGCTACGAGATCTATGTAATTAACGTTGTGATTGTTAAGATTTTTTATCCTGCCTATCAATTTTTATTGATAGAGCCTTTGCTTATTCTTCCAATGAACGTATCCTCAACCAAGAAATCAAAACAATCAAAAAATTCCTTATAATGAATGATTTTCCTATAAGTTTTATAAATTATAACTTAAAAAAAATTTTCCACAACATATATAACCCTAAATCCATCGAGCAAAATTCAATTGTAAATAATAAAATATATGTTAAATTTCCATATAACAAGGAATGGGAAATAAAATTAAAAAACATAGCTAATGACTTGCCTATTACTCCAATTTTTACATTAAATAATAAATTGAAATTCAACTTACCCCTGAAGCAAGATAGTAATAATAACACAAATGAAAATAAAGAAGGAATCATATATAAAGTAAAATGTAAATGTCACAATTGCTTTTACATTGGTGAAAGTGGATTCTCATTGGAAAAACGCCTTTATTCACACAAATATGCATGTACCTCTCAAAATACCAATGTATCAATGATCGCCAAACATGCTGATAAAGAAGATCACGCACCGGACTTCCGAAATGCCACAATCATCAAATATGAAAAAAATTTCTTTAAAAGGAAAGTCAAAGAATCAGCATACATTTATTTGTCAAATTCATACAATACAAAATTATCCAACTATAACACAAAACTTTATTGCTCTAATCTTTTGTTGCAGAGAAAATTACATAAGCAGATCACAAAGGACCTTAAACAACACTGATAGTCTCTAAAGAACAGTTAAATTTCCATTTTGATGTCACAGATTAGAATTCACCCTGGAAAACATCTTCCCTGCGTACAACGTCACTCCTGACAGAAACACGATATACGGACGACGGCAACATCATCCCTGACAACGTCATTCATGACGGCAACATCTACATGAGTATCGTCACAGTCAGTCCATCTCGATCTTCACGTTGATTGACGAGATCATGACCACTCCACTTCCCTCATCATTGGTTGAACGTTTTTGAATGTATTATAAATTGTGTATTTAAACCTCTTCTCAAGACTTTGAACTTTATCTTGCTGATGATGGGGAATATGTTCCCCGAAACTGTCCTGTCCTAGGAACTTTTAATGTATTGTATATATATTTTTAGCATAAACCTTTTTTAAATTAATTTATGTGTGAGTCTCAGTTGTTTTTTAATACAAAAAATTAAATAAACAGTGAAAGAGGGTAACAACAAATCCACGCTTGAAACCCGCTTAGCTTATTAAGAATTTGTTGAATTAAAAAATTCGTAATAAAATCAAAATTAACGTGTGTACAATGTTGATATCATCAAAGAAAAAATATAAGATAAGACACAATAACTAACAACAAAATTTCACTGAGCTGATCTGATCTGATTTTAGATTATTTGCTGGGTAACTGAGGACTTTTATATTTGACTGAGAAGAATATTCAAAGTTAATGCTGAAAGTATCCGAAGCTTAAATTCAAATTGCATGCCTGTAATTTTTCAGCATGGGTAAAATAATCAAAACATTAGAAAACAGGGCATTTCAACCTAACCAGTAGGCTATATTCAGCAGTTGAAAATAGAGTACTGGTTAGGCTGAAATGTCCTGTTTTTTTAACCTTTTCATTTGATGATGATTGTTTTTTAATGGAGTGTTTTAGGCTTCTGATAAGGAAGCCTACTAATTCCGCTTTGTCCGTCTGTCTGTGGACATGTAGCATTAAAAGCTCTTTAAATTATCATTTAGCACAACAATCACAACAATCGCAACAATTGCGCCTTTTGCATTCGCAACAATCACATGTATGATATAGCTCAGTAACAATCACAATAATCGCAACAATTGCGCCTTTTGCATTCGCAATAATCACATGCATGATATAGCTCAGTAACAATCACAATAATCGCAACAATTGCGCCTTTTGCATTCGCAGCAATCACATTTATAATAATAAGGAAATTAAAGCAATAATTCAATATAAATTAATCAGAATCCGTTGCAAGCATTGTGATTGGTTTACTAATCGCTATCCCTACCTTGTTTTTATCACATTTGAACTCGTGAAGTCAGTAAGCGGTTGCTAACTGAAATCGATCGTGAATTTTAATTGTTTAGTAAATGTTTTTAATCTTAATATGCGCGTGTTCCAATTTTCAATAGTATTTCATTCTATAGAAGTTTGATTTGTTGTAATAAGTATTTTATTTTCTGAGAATTTGATTTCTTGTTAATACTGTTAGCAATTGGCTAAGGCGTCAAAAGAACCTTTTGTTTAACAATTTTTACTATTGCTAGTATTAATTTATGAAGTCAACTAGAACCTTTGTTGTTATAACCACTTTTAGCGGCCCCAAGGTTATAGGTTGCCTGTAAAACCGGTGGGGGATCTCACACTCTGGAGTGGCCAATCAGTTAGAGATATTAGAATGAAACCTTCACAATTGCGTTCAGCATCAAAAAGTAGGTGACTGCATAAAAAAAAATCAGACCTCTAGGACCACTCCCTTACCGGATAGGGCACCATTCTTGCTTTTATGCTGGATGTCACACACTGTAGTGGCCACAGTAAAGATATGAAAATGAAACCTTCACCATTGTGTTGAGCATCAAAAAATAGTTGACCATGTCCGAAAAATAGTTGTGTTGACCATGTCCGAAAAATCAGACCTGACCAGATAGGGAATCGTTTATGCTTGGTGGATGTCACGCTGTGTAGTGGCCTAACGGTTAGAGATATCAGAATGAAACCTTCACCATTGTGTTCAGCATCACCAGCATTGTCTTCAGCATTGTGTTAGGTGACCACGACCAAAAAATCGTACCTGTAGGACCACTCCTTGATCCTCCCCCCCTAAGAGTGTTTTGCTAATAATGGGTTCCTAAAATCATGAAACCTGATATTGTTTTATTTTCCTTATTATTTTAAATGTGATTATTGCGAATGCAAAAGGCGCAATTATTGCGATTATTGTCAATGTTGTGATTGTTGTAGAGCTGCATTATAAATGTGATAGTAGTTGCGCAAGCAAAAGACGCAATTGTGGCGACATTAGAAAAACGAGATGCTGATACACAGCGAGAAGCTTCACGCTTGCGTAAAGAACAGTCTCGATCAAAATCAGAGACAAGAGACAGAGAACGAGAAAGAAACGCTGAAGCATATCGTCGACGACGATCGGATCGCTTCTGATAAAATTTGTTTTTTACAATTGTGCTTATAAAATTGTGCATATTATGGGGCCACTTTTCTTTTGACACTGTCTAAAAGCATTAATTACCTGTGTTTATAATCAAAATATTCAAAATAAGCCAGAAAACAATTGCAGAGGAAGTTCTCTCAGCAAAATAGTGCGCTAGATTTGGTCACTCTAAATTTGACATTCAAGACATTTTACCTTCATTTATGCCCTGATGTGAGGCTTATCAATTTTACTTATACAGCTGTAATTTCGTTTTCAAATTGAAGCATGAGATTAAAACGTTTCAGCTTACAAATGATGTTGGTTTTGTTTGAACATTCGTCGTTAACATCCGCTACTTATAATAAACAAAATAAAACATTAAAACATTATTAAATAAATAAAACATTATTATTATTGAGAGTTTGTTTTTAGAATTTAATGATTTGATTTGAATGTTGATAAAGATTCCTAACAATTCCTTAAGCGATTTGACTGATTAGTTGGAAAAAATATTTTTCCATGCATCTTCCTACATAATAATGCAGACTGAAAAATATACTCGAAAATTCACAATAAAATAATCATGGACTAAAACAACATTCGAAAATTTAATAGCAGAAATGGAAGGAAGCAAAAAAGGAAGCTTGAAATAGTAAAGTCTCCAACCTAATACTATTTTTAAATGGAAACAATTTAGGAATAGTGATGAGTAAACTAATCACAATGCTTCGCAAAGGCTTCTGAGTCACCTTTACTTTAGAATAGACTGCGCCGGGGTGGTCTAGAAAATGCGCGCGCGAATCTCTTTGCCACCCCCTGCTATCTTACCCACAGCTATTTATACGGAATAATCGTCATTCTAAACTCAAACCTTGTTAATACACTTAATACACTGAATTCCTAATAATGATTTAAAAAAAACTTAAGTCGAGAAACTGTGAAAAGATAAAATAGTTATCAAATCCGAATTCTAAAGGATTACATAACCAATATCTCATAATGTCATAAGTTGAGAAACTGTCAAAAGATTTAAAATGGGGAGAAAAAAATTGAAGAATAAGAATAGCCCATGAGGGGATCGAACCCACGACCTTCGGGTTATTTGCAATATGCTCTAACCAACTGAGCTAACAGAAGCCGTTGCGAAGCATTGTGGGATATGTGTCCACAGCAGACAGACAAACCAGGGATATAATGCGTATTTCAGAAGCCTAAAAGTGTATTCGAAATTTATTTTATTCAATTTATTTCAATTTTTAAAACACCAAAAATCAACCAAAAATTATCTATTTGTCTGAAATTGATATTTGTTGTGAGTGGCAAATCTGGCTGAGAATGTTTTTCAAATAAAAGCGGATTCTTTCATCTAAATATCACCATTTCTAAATGTTAAATATATTTATTAACATAGATGCTCCGGTGCTATTAAAAAACATAATTTGATTGTGAAAAAAGAGTTAATCTCAGAAGGATTGAAGAAAGCCAAGGAGAAAGAACATGAAGCCACAAAACTTATATTTGTTTTCAATAAAATGTTATAATGTTTTAAGACTTTTTATGTCGTTGAGTACTATTATACGTCTAAAGATTATAAATTTTTAGATTTAAAGATTATTAATTTTTAACATATATTTAAAGAAACATTTATCATTTTAAGAATATATGTGAATCGAAATTTAAGTTATTTTCTCACTACAACGAATTTTATGATGTTTTTTTAAGTGATATCTGTGTAAAACAAGCAAAAATAGAATTATTTGATCTCAATAAAACTTCATATTTAAAACTTTATTTTCTTTACTAGATACGATACGATTTTGGTACTGATTAATTTTCTTGAGGCACCTACACGTAAGTTCGTGAATCCTGTGGTCCAGTAAAAACTATGTGGTTTCTTTTCTCGTGAAGAAGATTTTGTAACTCCTAACAATCTAAAAATCTCTTATATTCATCTCTTCTGTGCTATACATATCTTAAAAAAGCATATTATTTTATCAAATAATTATAATCTCAGTCATTACTTCTCTGCTATTCCTTAGAAATTTTCACGACAATTTCTAAAATTTAAGAAAATTACAGTCTCAGGTTTTGCCCTTAGAAAAATGAAGATACAAAATTCAGAGTTAATTTATTTTATTCAATTTTATGAATAAAGTAAGATATTACAAATAAAAGGTAATACCATATTAAATTTAAAAAAAAAATTATAAATTTCACTGTTATTTTAATCAAATATTACAAAATAAAATTAACGATTTTGACTTCGTTTCAATTAAGGACATTGAAAATTAAAGAAATGAAATGCTAGCAAAGAAATTGAAAAAAAATAATTGATGAAATTCGTGATTTTTTTTTTATATATAAATAAGTAATGTTTTACGTGTGTTGTAATAAATCGTTATTTTAAATGGTGAAAGGAACTTCCACAAATATACATTAAAATTATGTCAAAAACATTTATAACAAATAATTTACTGCTTTTCTGAGTTAGACTTTTCTTTTCGGAAAGTAATATTTGATCTTCTACTGTCGTTGTATAAAATAGAGAAACTTTTAAAAATAGAAGATAAAAAAGTTTGGCTTTATATTTTTGTAGATATTTAAAAATTCAAAATCATGAACAGATTTCATAAATAACTTTAAAGAAATTAAATTAATTTCATTTAAAATTCAGTTAAATTTAATCTTCAAAAAAGAATAATTAACTGAACTATGTTATAACATTATTTATAAATTATAACCGTTGATCTTCACTTTGCAAAATCACTTTGTGTTGCCTTTTTTTGATTTTCTGGTCGTTTTTCACGAAAAGCTTGATTCAAATCGATCATTTATTGTCGGTACCGTTCAGTATTAACGGTTTCGTCAGGTTTTAGCAGCTCATAATAGATCACACCCTTCTGATCCAAACAAACACAGTGTATTGTCTTCCGTCCATAGCGATTTGGCCTTGTAGTCAATGTCGATGGTTCGCCTGGATCAACACATGATGTTTTACGCTTCGGATTCACAAAATATATCCACTTTTCATCGCCAGTCACAATTCGTTGGAGAAATGACTTTCTTTGTACCTGACGAGTAGCATTTCGCAAGTGGTTTTACGGTTTTCCTGCTATCTTTCATTCAGTTTATGTGGAACCCATTTTCCCATCTTCTGGATCTTTCCCATGGCTTTCAAATGTTTGGAGACGCCTTCTTGTAGATTTTATATATTTATATATTTACCTCAGGGGTGTATATAAGTGGGGGGAGCGAGGGG
>JAFIDM010042860.1:5621-22754 GCA_023159025.1 Thereuonema tuberculata
TTTTTTACTTAATATAACTTAGAGCCAGAAAATAAATTAAGGTGAATTAATGATATTAAATAAAACAAATTTTAGATTAGAAATGAAAAAAGAACAGAATTTTGTTTGGCTATCTTTCTATGGATCAGATAATAATATATTAATAAAAATTGTATTGAAGCTGTGGTTAATGGTTCAAGCAGCAGTTAAACTCTTTTATAAGAGTGGATTCTTTCTCTGTTCTATAACATTATTTTAAGCCATTTTTCGAGCCATTTTTCTTTTTTTAACTTTTAGTGATCAATTTAAAAAAAAATCCCCAGTTACTGATTGAGATTTGTATTATTCCAATTATTAGAAGTCCAAAAACAGAGACTTAAACAATATGTTGCTTTGAATGCTGAGGCTATTTTCTTTGATATGACTATCAGATTAATTACCCTTTACCGTAATGCTGTGTATTAATATATGTGAAAAAGTTATATAAAACAAAGTCGATAAAGTCTCCATGTCGTCTATATTTTATGCTTAACTATCCTTCAAATTATTCATCCTTAAATAATTAAAAACTTTATATTTGAAAATATTGGATGAATTACAAATACATATCTCTCAATTCCCGAATTAGTAGTTTTTCTTTTAAAATTTCTATAATATCTATTGCTCAAGGAAATGCGGACTTTTCTTGAAAAGCAGGGACCGTTGACATCATTGCTTCAAATCAGCAAAATAATACCTTTCCTTAAAAATTCTATTCTTTTCTATTGATTATATAGATTATAGAATCTCAATAATTAATTTCTTCTCTTATAGCCTTCCTCTTTATTTTTTTCTATATTCTTTATTTTCTTGAATAATATTTATTAATTTTAATTTATTTCAGAAGATACAATGTAATAAGGGGTTAAACGAAATTAACAACGCCTTTTCATTTTAAACTTAATCACATTTACATTTTTTCTTGGTAGTCATTTGCATTATATCTTAGAATTGAATGCCTTCCTATTCTGAATAAAGATTATATGGTTCTATTGAAAGAAAACCTAATTAAGTAGATAGGAAGAGGTTGTTCTAGGAGGGTTTTTTTTCATCAAGTTCAATTTCATTTTGAAAACATGTTGTCATTGGTACTGGTGTCACCACACCTCAATTATAGACCGAAATCTAATTTCACGCCTGCTTCTTATTGCCTTAGATTGAAATCTACTGTAGTATAGGATTAGATATTAATAAGCACAGGACGTGCTGGTTGTTTCGTTGTAAACATATTCGTTGTATTTTTTTAAATTTTAATAGTGTTATTATGTAATACTAACATATCTCTTTCTTTCAAATTTTAAAATGCCCAATCGAGATTCTTCATCCCCATTTTGTTTTTTACTTTTCTCTAATATTTTTTTTTCTAAATAATTCTTATTATCTTTGGATTTTAATCATAATTAATAACTAGCTGCGTCTTTCCGAATATTTGGTGTTAGGAGAAATTTTAAATAGATATACGAACTCGGAGTTATAACTTATGGCCACAGTCTCATATAGTCAGTTACTTGCAAAAAGATAATTTCTGGTCTGGTCATCTAAGTTATCTTTGAACCTTTTGCTGAGTGAAAAGAAAAGGACGATGGGAAGGGAGATGATAGATGGTACGACATAATTCTAAGGGGTTGCATTTTTATATGGGAGACGTAAGATTTATATGATAAGAGGTCCTGACTGAAGAACCTCAAAAAGCCCGAAAAGCTATCCCAGCCTGTTACATAAGTAGACGAGGTCTCATGCAGTAATTATTTTTGGTAAAGGTTAAGTTTTTTTTTTTCCTTCAATTCATTTAAATCATTTGTGATTGGCTTAAATGGTAACACATGATTTAATTCCTAGTTTCCATACTTAAATTATTTTATTTTAAATTAATTTTGGGACTCCACTGCTATTCAAAATGTATGTTAGTAAAGAAAAGACAGAAGTTGAATATAACATATTCAATGACAATTACTGATATTACAATTACTGATGACATTACAATTGCAAATATATACTTTAATTATAGTTAAGTTTGATGTAGTATGATATAGTTTGATATGAAAATATTTGGGGTGAGGTTGTACAAAAAGCGCCACTTTTAAGTTTTACTTTTTATGTTAATGTTACCAATACGAAAGCATTTTCCAATGCTTTCAATCTTTGCTTATTTCCAGTAAACCTAGACTATCCTTTCAATGAACTAAATTTATATAGGATTAACAGTTATTATGAACCGTGATTGCTTCCTGCTTAGATTGCGTACAAATAGACACTGATTCTTATTTTTATATCACATTTATATGATAATAGGCCTCGACCGCACGGAGATCTGAAACGTTGTGTGAGATTTTAAATGTTTTTTTAATATTTTTAAATTATAAAGTGTTTTCATGGTTAGCTCTTTTTTAATATATTTTAACTGCACACAAAAAGGTTTAGCAATAAAGGAACGTTGTTTGTTTCTATAATTATCAATATCACTCCTTTTTATCTTCTTACTATTTCTTAAAATATTTCTCTTAAATGCAGTGAGATTTCAGACGGAGAAATTCCTGTGCTAGAAAGTCTTTGAGAAACAAAAGAAACATCCAAATGTGAGCCAAGATTCTAAATAGATACTCTAGCAGCTCAAACTAATCAATAACTTTACAATTTGCCACTGAAAATAATGAAAAAGTCAGTCAGTGCAAGAAAGTAATAGGTCTATTTTTGAGAAATGATCTAATTCTAAGTTTACAAGAAAAATACAGTTTGATCATGGTTACGACAACTTTGAAGTTGGTCAGAAATATCTTTAAAATCTGACGTTTTTTAAAGAGCAGGTGGTTCCTGGAAATTAATAGAATGTTTGTCGCATTTGCATGACTATGACCAACAACTTGCTAAGTACACTTACGCTAAAGTAAAAATGTCCAGTATTATCCAGCCTTTAAAGATTAAGAAAGAAGCCCCTTTTTTCCACGAGGGCAGCATCAAAGCCTCGGAGCAGTGAATACGAATCTTAGGATAAGTAGTTAATATGGGATTTAAATATCGATGTTCTTTTATGGTGACGCGATCACTTTTACATTGAGATGCAGGTGACCAATGAATAAAGCAAGCTGTTTAAACATGTCCTTCAGGGACTCACCAGGTCAAAGGTAACATTCAAGTCGATGGAACAATACGCAAAACAGAAAAGAATTAAAGATCTTTCTAAATAGATAATTATCTCGATTTGCTAGAGGTTTCTAAACATTCATTATTTTCTAAAATAACGTTCTGTCATGAAAACTTCATATTTTAATACAAATAATTCTACAATACTTCGATTCCCAGCTGGAAATCTTTTTTAAAGCAAAAATTTAAATTGTAATGTAATAATATATAACTGGATAGGTGTTATTAAATCAAATATTACAATTTAATATTTGATATCGTGTAAAAAATAGTAAGGTTATTTTGGAGAGCATTTTAAATGAATTTGCAGTATATTTGTTCTATCTATTCCTCTCCGATATTACAATTAAATTGGAAACATTTTCTAATTTCTTGATCATTCACACCTGTCACATTTTTAAACCGCGTTGTTCTTTTTCTTTCGTAATTTTTGATTCCTTTTTTTTTGTACGATTTTTGAAAGAATTAGTAATTTTGTTTTCTAAGCAACGCTCAAATTCCAAATTTTAGAAAGCAAATATTTGTAAAAAGAAAAAGAAAAAACTAAAATGGATTAAAAATTATATTTACTTCGGCAAACTACGAAGAAAACTTAACAATTAGGCTGTAAACTTAACAACTGTTTCTTAATTAATAATACTCATCTCAGTTACACAGAAGGTCGTTACGAAACTTGTGTTAAGTTATATTGTTTTCTTCACTTTTCAACTATGCACATTAGATTACTTTTTTTAATTGTATAAGATTTTTTTTTTAATAATTAGGTAAATTTTTCTTCATTTTATTTCATTTTTTTTTTCCTTGTGAGAAAATTCCATCTATGAATTCGAAAAAGCGTGGAAATCTTGTAGTGCATAGAGTAACATTCATTGACAGATAATGTCTTGTAAATGCCATTTTCTTGCACAATAATATTCAAAGGATTTTTTTTTTAATTACTTTTACATTGCTACAAAATAGTTTTATACTATAAAAATCATCGAAGCTTGTTGTAAATTAAATATAAAAATATTTTTTTTCCCTTTTTTAATGTTTATCAGTCCCATTAGGTACACTTATATTAAGCATACCTGTAGTACAGGTGCTGATAGTTTGATATAAATACCAAAAATTAATTGTGATTAGGTTAAGATTAAGAGGTTTTTTTTTCATCAATTATATCAGATATTAACTGAGTTTTTTTTATGTATTTAATGGTTTTTTTGTTATTAATTTTTGAATTATAAATTTCCCAATTTAATTGACAAAATAATTTGTAATTAATTTGGCTTTCCAATCAAAATTATTTTTTAATTTAGTAATATTGAAAATTCTTAACTAATTGTATCTAGTTGTTTTCTGACGTTAAAATTGTTTTTACTTTAAAAGATATTTTTCAAAATTGTTTTATAAATGCATCTTTCTTTAATGGTTATGATCTTAAAATTTTACTAATTTTTTTTTTCAATAAGGATTTTTTTATTAAAATTGATGTAAACATTATTTAGAATTTTTACTATTAATTTATTAATGTTTTTCATTTGTTGTTTATTTACAAAAATCCAACATTCTATGCTGTAATCAAGCACCGACTCAATTAATGATTTGTTTCTAAAAAAAATAATTAGTTTCTGTTTAAAATTTAAAATTTTTTGAAGATTATTCCCCTTTTTTTTGTTTTGTTTTTCAAAGAACATAGAAATTGGGAAACCCAGAGAAAATCAGCTTTTTCAATTAATCTTCACAACGACTGGAATTATTTCTCCCTTTTAGGCTTCTGATTGAAACCTTATAGTCCCGGTTTGTCTGTCTGTCTGTAGACAAGTATCCCACAATGCTTCGCAACGGCTTCTGATACGTGAATGAAGAAAATTATTTAAATTATTCAAAGTTATTGAATTCAGTCTATTAACAAGGTAAGAATGACGATTATTCCATGTAAATAGTTGTTTTTTTTAAATCATTATTAGGAATTCAATGTATGAACAACTTTTGAATAATTTTCTTCATTCACGTATCAGAAGCCGTTGCAAAGCATTGTGATTGGTTTACTAATCGCTATTTGTATTTTTTTTATTCCAGAGGATAGAAAACTTATCTTAATCACATTAGAATCTAAAAATTTCAAACTCTGAATTGAACAAGGCAAAACAAAAATTAGTATGTTTTGGGCTTCCTTCTTCTATTTTCTAACTGTCTTATCTTTTCATATTGACAACTTCGTTACTTACAATGCACATTTTCCGAATATCCCTTCTTTGCTATCACAAATAAGAGTGTGATCGAAATGTGTATGTTATGTAAGGTGCGTGTGGGTGGCAGGTCGCGACCTTTGGTTTATTGTGCTATCACACGGAAAGGACAGACAGAGAGAAAGATCGAGAAAGAATAGTGGAAGTAGTGCATAGGAAACGGGAGAATTCCAGGGAAACCTACTTAGCGTGGATAGTCCACCACCACTCAACCCACATGAGAACCTAACCCCGTTGCTCAGACGTGAGAGGGCAGAGTAATTCATAAAATAGTATTTTTTTTTTCACGAAAAATAATTAAACCTTTTAAGATAGCAATTAAATCCATCTTCAATTAAAAATATCACAAATTTATGATAATGTACATTGATACATTGTAACCGATCTCAATCCCAGACATAAATAAAAAATGTTATTGAAAAAAAATCTTGTAAAATAATCTTACGATACGCTGAATTTATCAAATCCAGGTGATATTTATGGAGAACATCGATTATAGGAAGCGCTCCTTTAATTACACAACCTAAGACTACCACTAGTTCTAATGGTTACAAACACAAAATCAGACGAAACAGGTTGTGGCAGTTTGCATACCTGTAGACACTCATTAGAAATGTGACGCGTATGCAAATTTATTCAAAATGCGCACGAGGTTATGTGATAAACGGATAAAAGGCAAATTGGCTCTGTAAGTGCCTATAAGTGACTCTGTAATTGTGTTTGAAGGTGTGTTTGAAGGTGTACATAAGTGACAAACATGAAATTGTCGGTATGTTATAAAGATGATTTCACGCTGGGAAGAATTGTACGAAAGCTGAAAGTAGGCTGCAGAGTAATTGATGTTGCCAGAAAGTTCAGAATTGCAATAATTGGCTCTGGTCAGCTTTCAAAGCAATGGAATATGTTCCAGATGGATGCGAGGAGATCGCCTTTGTTCTACTAGGACGCATGAAGGCAGATTTTTAGTATTTTACAAAACACGTAAACATAAACCCAAGTACCATGGCTGGTCAGCTTGCGAGTCGCTAACATTCCAGCACCAACAAACTGTGGGTATTCCGATAAACTGTGGCGAGACGTCGAGCTATACGCCCGAAGGCCTGTTTGCGTCCCTCTACCAGAGCTCACCATAACGCACGTTTGCAGGTGTGTCGACTCCTTCGAAATTGGACAAGTATTCAACGGACCACTGTACTCTTCAGAGAGTCGTTTCATTTTTTTCAATATTCTAGACGTCAGTTGATACGACATGAAAGCGATACTGCCTATCATCGCAACAATGAGCAGGAAAGAGATGATATGGCGGTGGTGGGGTTATGGTGTGGGGGAGACATCTTGATTGCTCGACGCACTGAGCTACAGATGAATCGGAAAATGGGACTTCGATTGGCGAACGAAGTTCTTTTACGTCATGCTCGATTGTTCCGTGGTGTTGTAGGTGAAGAGTTCACCTTTCTATTCATGGCTAACAACGTACCTCCTCACTGTACGAAAGCAGTGCACTTCTGGAGACTGAGGCATTTCATGGCATCGACTGGCCAGCACCTCTCCAAACCTGAGCCCCATCGAACATGTCTGGAACGCAAAGTGAAGACGCATTGCTGTACGAAATCCCCCTCCAGAAACCAAGCAGGGATTCATTCGTGCTCTGAAGGATTGCACCAATCAGCCTCGGGAACTTCTGGATAACTTGGTGTTAAGCATGCCATGACGTTGTGTGATCTGCATCGCAGTTCGGGGTGGCCATTTTCACATGTCTCCGCCTGATTTTCTGTCAGCACCATACATCCATTCTCCATCTATGTCCTTCATTGTCCATCTATGCCCTTCATTCTCCATCAATGTTATATATATCATTGTTATTGTTAACCATCTAACAATGGCCCATATATAGAGAAAGTCGCCTTTTCATACTCTCCCAATACAATCTACGTTTCAATTTCCCTTCGACTAATTCCATGTTATCCATAATTTTATCAAATCTTCAACAAACAAAGTGGATTAGCATTATCTTGCTTATTAGAAATTATTAGAAATTTGCCTTGAGATATTTTTAAATAACAGTGGATAATAATAATTGTTCGCTTCAAAGGCTGATCTATTGAATTAATTTCAAGTTCTTCTCCAAAATTTCTTCACAGAGATCCACTTGGATAAATTTTCAAAAAGAAAAAGTTCAGACTCTAGTCCATGAATATGCTTCTAAATTTCAAGAAGATTCAGTTAATGTTTTAAATATTCTGAAGGGAAGATAGATGGTAATATATGATGTTAACTTTCTAAATTGCAGAATAAATATAAATTCTGCAATAAATATTTATGACCATTAGTGTATAGTAAGAAATCGTAATCCTGAATCTCGGGTATTGATTATTACGATTATCCGTTATTAAATTTAATTCATTTATTAATCCTTTAATTAGCATTTAATAATGATTTCTTCTATTTTAATAAATTCAGAATTAGGATAATAACAAGCTCATTCCATAATTACATCAAATAAAAACTTCACAAATTATTATTATTATAATTATTAAATATACCTTTGTTATTAAATATATAAAGTTTTGAAATAAATTTACCGTGCCGCAAAATTTAGACTAAATAAAACAAGAAACAACGTCGACACAAACTTAAGCCAATTACCTTTCTGATTCGATTATCAAATCAGAAGGATTATTCCTTCCCGATAATCGAATCAGAATTGGTTTTGATTGAGATTTTTTTCTTTTCAGGAGGAAATTTATTCAATATTTCGGCTTGATATCTTGAGCCTTTGTCAGGAAAAATTTCAGAGTTTTACTTAGTTTAAAGTACCATCAATGGTTACGGGCGATGTCAAGAAATTATGAACAATATCTTTATTATGTCTCGGACACAAAGGCCACGACATGATCTATTCCAAAACTTCGACAAAACATCGTACGGATCTTTTAATGTAGTTTTAACGAAGTACTGAGTCGAAATTTAAACTGATTTCATTCTTGAAAAAGAGATCTCTAGAATACACAAATTCGTTCGTTTGTTTTTTCATATTACATTAATTCACGTTAAACCTTCTTTATTATCATGATTTCATTCTTAGTAAGAAATTCCTCATACAAGCTTATATCATTATTTTTTATGTTTAACTAATATGGCCTACCCACCTTCAGATCTAAGTTATATTCTTGGCATTCGCAATTAAATTCTTTTAATTTAAGATTTTTAAGAAATTAAACTTACGAATATTTACGAACACAAGTTAATATTCAAAATCATAATTGTCATAAGAACATGTTAATTAGTTGGGATTATTTTAACTGAGGTAGACGACCCCAGTAATCTATTGTCTGGGGAAATTTTTATTTTTTAGATTATTATTCAGTGTGAAGAAATTTAATTTAATGTTCCTTTAGCAACGGGCACAAAATAATGTTATAAAATAAATTTATTCTTCATGTTGTAGTAACGAAATAAATAATTTAAAAAAAAAAACGAAAAAAAAAACAAAAACAAACCTGATGTTTATGTATTAAAAAAAATTATGAATCGAAGAAATGATGTGAATCGGGGGTTTATAAATATTTTTATTTCGGACAGAGGACAATGAAATTGGTCAGTCTTCCAACAAAAAAAAGGTCTTTAAATTTGGAATGGGTGCCAAAGTCTCTTCAAACAACCATCCAATTCAAAAGATAGAAAAAAAACCATTACACCCCAATATTTCGAAATTCGCCCCTTCATCAGATTTCTTAATAAACTTCAAGAAACCATGTTTTTGATCATAGGCGAATAATTGCTTTGCGGAATCAAAGATCTGAACTCATTTCTGTATCAATGATGAAGATTTTGATTTTCAATCATTTTGAAGATTTATTTGTTTCTCAATTGTCGACATATTGAAAAAGAACGAAACCTACTATTGAAATATTTTAGAGTTAAGGATGCAGAGCAATTTGAAATCAATGTATTGTATTCTTTAAAGGTCTGAGTTATACAGAAAAGCCTCAGTTTTACAGTTTTTTTATTCGAGAACTAAGGGCTACTGTATACAAAATATGACACTCCCTCTCCCATCCTCCCGAAATCTCGAAGTGTATACAGTTGCCATATTTTGTTTTGTTTTGTTTTTTTTTTGGTCGGAGTGGATTTTGGAACCCCTCCCCCGAATTTTGAAGACGACTTTTTTTTTTTGGTTGCTGGAGGTCGGATCTTAATTCCCCCCCCCCCCTCCCTGCAATAAAATCTTCTATAAAGTTCCTCGTGAACTGGAAAGCACTCAGGGTTACAGGGAATAAGGTTTACTCCGTTTCATGACAGAAGCTATGTCGGTTTGATTCAAAGTAATAAACGAATTAAGTTTTGGAATCTTTTGAAGCATTTTAGTGTTATTTGAGAATTAGATTAGATTTTAGTATTGTAATATAGCTTTATAAAAAGCAATGTTCAATAACATCGATTCCAAATTATAAGTTTGCAAAACTGGGTTTAAATGTCAATCTTGAATATACTGTGTATAGAAATTGCGATTAATTGTTTGTTTTACTTCTTTCATTTAGGCCTACGAAAGAGAAAAGTTATTTTTCCCTAGAAAAATCGCCATTTCTTGGATTTGTATTGAATTCTTTTTTGAAAAGGAATTTTCTTTAAATTTAAAGAAAATAAATAAATAAATAAATAATAAATAAATAAATAAATAAACGTTATTTATTATTAAACATATTTTTTCGTAGAACCTACTTACTACATGCAGGGGCGTATATAAGGGGGGGGGCGAGGGGGCCCGGGCCCCTCCCGAAATAATGAAGATATGTCCTCCCAACGTTTTTTTTTTTTTTTTTTTGGTTGAACAGATAGGTTTCCATCGTTTTTTTTTTTTTTTTGGTTGAACAGGTAGGTTTCCATGGGGTGTCTACTTAATTATATTAATCTTGGGCCCCGAAAATATATTCTATATATGCCACTGACTACATGATAAATATTACATTTAATTCTTTCCAGCATTTTTCAAGAAAATGATAGGATGTTTTCTTATACTGATTTACAGCGGCTTCAAATATTAAATATAACATTCTATTTGTATTAAGTACAATTTACAATTATTATTATTATTATTATTATTATTAATTATAATAATATGCATAAATATATAAAATCTTTCAAACTAACTTGAAATTAGTTCAGGAGAAATATAGCCTATATGAAAACCTATTTTCCTTTCAAAAACATAGGTTCCTAGAATATTCTAAAACCTCAACCGAAATGCTGCTTTTCTTCCCTGTTTGAATGTGAGGACCTTCTCGAAGCCGAATAACTTCGTTCCCGTTTTTGTTGGCCGTTGGCTTGCGGTGCTATCTATTAAGAAGTGGAGGGAGGGAGGGAGAGACGGTGCAGCGACGCTCAGCGGGAAGAGGGCCAATTAAGGCGGGGTCGGTAGCCAGGGCATGGGCGCTGAGGGTAGTGGCGGTGGGGGTGTGCCTCCTTTTCTCTTTAATTCCACGAGACGCGTCTTGCTCTCTTTGTTACCTCACATTAAGATTCGTGAATAATTTCGCCAAGTAGATGGAAGGTCTCGGTCAGTCCAAAAAAAAATAGATTCTGAGGAATTTTGAAAAGGAACTTACGTGAGAGGAGGTGAATACAAATATGGGACCGGATCTAGATCATCAGCAATAAATAATTGTTATTAATTTTATATTAATGTTTTGTAGAACACATTAATAAGGTCTGATGCTATGATATTCCCAGATTATTAACATCAGTTTTTTTTTATGAACTTATTAAGATAGGTCTAATATCAAAGAGATCTATGTTATTGTTTTGATATCAAAACAAAATTAATCTAGAAATATGGTTATGAAGGTTGTAATAAATGTACTTTAGTATAAATAAACTAAGTCTTTGAATCTTTACTGAATATTAATGAATTACCTTCTCTTGCTCATTAAGTAAACATCAAAATTGAATCTCAAAAAATCTAATGATTTATTTCAGAATTGGTTACCTTTCGTTTCTTTTCATTTTATTCTTTTTACATATTACTGTTATCCATAAAATAGAATTTATTAATACTTTATTTATTATTATTTTATTATTTTTTGGAAATTATTCTTAAGCGATCAACATATTTTTATAGGTAAATGATAAAGTACTCTGTTTGATATTATACGTAATTTCTATAAAAATACTAAGACTACATTATATATAACAAAATACTGAAAAACAAAATTTCTCATAAAATTAACTATAGAATTTAAATAATTCAAAGTAATTTAGAATTTATTTTGAAGGACGTAAAAGTTAAAATAATAGACTATTGTTTTTAGTCTTGTAAATTTAGCTATTTAGATTATTAATTAATTATATCAAGTTAATAATAAAATTTAGCAACTTCATAGATTATCGATAAAGCATTAGTTGATTATGAAAGTAAAAATTAAATAAAATAGAAAAAAGTGCTTTTTTTTAAAAAATGAGACTGGATTTGCATAAAATTTAATGTTAATGTTTAAAACAGTGAAGTCTCACTTATACAAATATGAGGGGGAACCAAAAATTATTCGTATAAGGGAATATTTCGTGTAAGTGAATTACATATAGGACTATGGGGGTTTCGCCGGGAAATGAGAAATTCTTCGTATAATTGAATGTTTCGTTTAAGTGAGTTTCGTATAAGTGAGACTTCACTGTATTTATAGCCGGACAGCGATTTGGGATTTGAAAACGCTAATACCAAAAAACAAATCACTGTTCTATGGAGATATAATCAAATTACTTCCACGTCTTCAGCGGCAAAATTTAGAAACAATTTAGAAAACAAAAACGCAATATACCAAGACTTTGCTCTTTTTAAAATTAAAATCTACAACCAAACTACCTAAAATTTAAAAAAATTGCCAATATAATAAGTAAATTTCCTAAATATAAACGAAGCAATAAAGAGATTAGGAGTTCTTTATTATGATTGAATTAACCAATTTTATACATTAAATTAAAATTAAAACCAAACTACCAAAAAATTTTAAAGATTAAAAAAATTATCAATATAATAACTAAGTTATCTAAATCTAAAAGCAAAAAATACTAACTAAAAATAAAAACGAAGCAATAAAGACGTATTTAAATTTAAAATTAAAATTAAACTACCAAAAATTAAAGATTAAAAAAATTACCAATATAATAACTAAATTACCTAAATCTAAAAGCAAAAAATACTAAATAAAAACGAAGCAGTAAATTATATATATAAGTTTTATTGTTTATTATTTTGTAAACAATTGAACTTTAAAATTTTTTTAATAAATATTAGGATGTAATAAACTGAAGAAAAAAAATGAAATGACAATATTTGTGTAAAAATAAATTATAAAAAAAAATTATAAAAATTTGTTATAATGCAGGCCTATAACTATTGATTAATTCATGTATTTAAATAATTTGTTTCAAATTTTCATTGCGAATAACCCATGCGGAAAGAGAAGAAAATGAAATGAAATTTTGTATATAACTAAATAAATATATGTTTTTATGTAATTAAATAAAGCACCTGTTGATGGGATTGAAAAAGATGTCCTTCAAATGATCACGTTAGGATTAAAATAATAATAATTGAGAATTTATTTTAAGTTATATTTTATTATTCGTAAGCAATTAAGACACTAATTTTTTGTTACTATTTTATTTATTTACTTGGGTTGAAATTGTCATAAAAAATTGTGAAATTTTTTTTTGTTTTATTTTAAATTTTTTTTTTTTAATTGGAATCCATTAAATTGTCTTGGTTGAGTTGACAATTATCGTTTTAGTAACGGCTTATTGAAGGAGATATCGTTCCAAAGGTAACGTTTCTATTCCCTTAAACAAACAACAATTAAATTTGTAACCCTTATCGAATTCACGATTTACAATCGCTTAATTGTATTTTGTCGAATTTCCAGCTTACGTTCAGAAATTCCTTCAGGTAATTTAAAAAAAAAAATGAAAAAAATATTTAAACCGAGATGCTGGCGCACTCTTTTGGTCAACGCTAGAAATACTAGCAATGACAAAAATATCGTCTGCCTTGAAGTTGTGTTCGTAGAGGGGAAAAAAGAGGAGTATTAAATTTCCACTATTTGTCACCCCCAGACGGAGAATTTTATTACCCACTCAGGTTTGAAATTGAAGATGGGGGAATAAATTTGAGTCTTCCCTGTTTCTTTCATCCCTGGTTCTTAGGGGATGACATAATTACATTCCTAGCACCTCTCAAAAGTAAGTTGTGCAGAACTAAGAAATCTTAATTTGTAAGGTAGTAAGACAGGGAAAAAAATAAGATGTATATTTCAAAATATAATAAAATTCTTTTGAAAATAGATAGTAATTAAGAAAACAAAAGTACAAAACTATATTTATGCTTTCTTAATAAAGTAGAACAAATTTATCGTTATTACGAGATATTTTACGTGAAGTATATTTGTTTTAACAATATACCAGGAGGTAATTTGAAAAAGAACTTAAACAATATATACAATATATCAAAATTTCCATCGCAATAATTGAATAGCCAAATAGGAAACATCTATTTCGCTTTAATATTTTTTTTTTTGTCTTGTAAAGCCCTTGTTTTAATTATGAAGATGTTGCTGTAGACTTTATTGATGATATATCGAAATTTAGCGAAAATTAAAATGTAATTTAACGAAATTTAGCGTTTCATATTTCTTTGCAGAGTTTCATATTCCACTCGTAATTGAAACAATGATTCTAGAGCAAATTTGTCCACTAAAAACTATCTTGTTTTGCAATGCACTTTTGAAGATATAACAATTCGTTATTTGAAAGAATGGTTTAAAAAAAAAAAAAGAAGTAGTAAAATTCAAGAACTTATAAACAAAGCTAAATTTCTGGGAATACAATAACTACATCATCTTTTTCTCTCAACATTCAAAAAAGGAAGTAAATAAATAAATGTATCGAAATAAATTTTGACAAAATTTTAAATCTACCGTCTTTTAGTTTAGGATATTTAGGATAACTACATGGAAAGGTTTCATGCAATTAAGAGATGTCAAACTTGTGACCTCTGTGTAACTGTAATTATTAGTAATAGTATTAGTTTGGCAAAAAAGTTCGTTCGGTTTTTTTTACGTAAGTTGTTGACTTTAGTAGTGCTTAGGGGTTTTTAACGTCATTCGACACCATTTTGTTAGATTGTATTGTGACAGTTGTCATATCAGCGTGCATTTAAAACAAAAACTGATCAAAATTGGTGAATTTTGTATCGCCCATTTAATATTGAAGATGGAAAGACAATAACACGCAAGACCGCATGTTTCTTTAATGACCATTCAAAAACTATTACAGCTTGACTGGGAAGTTCTGATTCATCCTCCGTATTCACCAGACATTACCCACCGTCGGATTTTCATTTATTTCGGTCTTTACAAAATTCTCTCAATGGAAAAAATTCAGTTCCCTGGGAGACACCAAAGGCACCTGGAACATTTTTATGCTCAAAAAGATAAAAAGTTGTGGGAAGATGGGATTATGAAGTTACCTGAAAGATGGCAGAAGGTAGTGGAACAAACTGTTGAAGACGTCGTTCAATAAAATTATTGGTGACAAGAAAGATGTGCCTTTTATTTTTTCTAAAAAACCGAACGAGCTTTTTGGCTAATCCAATATTTCGATTGATGTTTTAACCCGTGTTTCGTATGGCTGTGTAGCTTAGAAACAATATATTAAGTAAATTTCAGACTTAAGTTTATTCTTGTTTTTCTTCTTCTTCTTCTTCTTCTTATTATTATTATTATTATTATTATATATTTTATTATAAGATAATTCCAGTGGGTGGTATTTAAATTAATTTGTATTGAATTATTAAGCCATTACCTATTAGCCATGCACGGCTTTTTGATTCATAGATTTTTTTAAAATTTGTGAAACGAATTACTGTAAAACTTGGCTGAAGAAAATATACAAATAAAATTTAAATAATAACATATGAAATGGCTTTTATTTCGGAAACCAGTATATTTACAAACTGAATGTTGAGGGCTAAAATTCACCAAAATTTCCTGATTTAAAAAAAAACTGAAGTCCTGATGTAAAATATATTATTTTGCTTTTTTTTAATAATTTAAATATCAATAACAAATTGCGTTAGTCATTTAATTTCCTCTTTCAATACAAATATTTTATGAGTGTAACTTCACACAGTAGTTAATAAGATGCAATTGAAATAGTTAAAATAGTATTTAAAGACGTTGTGCTGCAGGAAAGAATGTACAGTATTAAAATTTGAAGCTTGAGCACAAAAAGGGGGGGGGGGGAAATAGGAGAAAGACTATTATTCTAAATTAGTAACATTTTTCAAGTTTTAATCTCTAATTAACATTGATTGGAATAATAATTATACTTTTATCAAAGGATGATATAAGTTATATGTATTTTTTTTAAAGTGGAAAGGCAATTAGAAATTCAGTTGTAAAATAGTGTGGGAAACAGAATATCTCAGAAAAAAAGAGCAAAGAAATTTAATTCCTATCATCACATTCTTGTCTTTGTATTATATCTACATTCCAGAATAGAGCACTGGATCGTTTGCTGTTATTGAGTGAAGCCATGGGCAATTCTATTCAGGTTTTAAATGAATCATTGTCAAAATAAGCCACAGCTAACGGTGATAACCATTAGAGTAATAGTAATATCATTTATTCCAGTCAGATGCGGAATTCCGTGGACGGTGAACGATGAAAATTGCTGTGGTAATTGTTACAAAAGTGATACCCCAAAAAAAAAAACAGAGAGAGAAAAGACAAGTTGAAATTATTTGTGTATCTGCTATGAATAAAGATTAGTATCTAGAGATCGGATGCGGCGCAAATCAAGACCATAATTCTATAAACTAGTTCATTATATAAATCAATCAATGTAAGAGTATCATATAATGAAATAGTTAAATGTTGTAACTATACAAAAGCATTGACTAACCTCTGTGATATTTCTTTCCCTTCTTCATCCATAATTCATAGGTGAACTATTTCGGCAGCTGATGAATGACTTCCCTAGGCCTAATTCACTCATATTTGAGTCACTGCGCAATATTCAAGTTGTAACTCAACAGTAATTGAGCGCCGTAAGTGCCCTGTTGATATTTGATTATGTTGTCAAAGACTATCATGGACTAATTTTATGTTACGTTATGTTTGAAGATTTAAAATTAGACTGAGAAATTTCTGTCTCGTTTTATTTCTTGTTGTTAGAGAGCCGGGAATCCTTTTTATAATTCAGAAATGAGAGGGGTTTTAAGTTCTGATTTTTTAATCCTTTGATAGTTATATTTGAACTTCCAAATTCCTTTAAATCTTCTGTATCTACTTACACCAGGGGTGGCCAAACTTGGACAAGACATGGACAAATATTACACACACGTTTTATTTACAATTGATCTGTAATCCTCACTGATCCTAATGCTTTTTAATCCCTCACTCAAATCAAGCATTAAAATTCTTAGCCTAAATATATTTACTCACCATGAACATTAAACTTATGTTTTAATCCATATATCCTCAGTTTATTCCCTGTAAATAATTATAAAGCTGGAAAATTTCATTAACTTTTATACATGATGGCGACAGTGACCCCTCAATGACTAAAGTAAAGAAATACAAAACAAGAACAAAAATGTGGAATTCAAATCCTTGGGAAGCACTCAGGCTACCACAAAAGGTATTTGACCACAAAGAAAGGAAAAAAAGCAATAAATAACAAACCCTCT
>JAFIDM010042861.1:0-22749 GCA_023159025.1 Thereuonema tuberculata
TATCTAAGATAACTATATCAACTACAAACCGAAGGAGGCTTAAATAGTACCATTAATATTGATGCATCTTTTTTCCCAGTCAAATGTTTGAACATTTATTGAAGTATTGCTGTAAATGTCTTTGGAGAGATGGTATCTCACTGTCTGATACCTTTTCCTATTCTGATCTTTGTATATATTTATGCAAACGAGTTATTTTTATAGCATCTATTAAAAATTTTTAATAAAATTTTATATATCTAGTGTCAGTAATGTGATTTTCCAAAGCACTAAAAGCAGCTGACATGTTAACTACGTCAAAAGAATCTTCATAGTCTTTAAATCCTATATAGATGCAATGTTTCTCTCAATGACTTTTATTAAAACATGAATGTGATCAATTGAGGTGTATCCACTCGAAATCCAGCCTTGTCTCTCGGTTGGGTAGAATCTAAAGTTTTAATACAAGCGATTATTACAACTTCCCAAAAATACAGGATTGTCCAAAACAAACAGTACTTTAACATGGTGCTGCACCCTTCCAGCGGAATGCGCTAGAATCATTATTGCGCGCGAACATCATATACTGGGGCACATTCCATTGTCATGGCTGTTACTGGGTATGTGATAATGGTGCTGATATCAGAGGAAAAGGTGTTTATTGTGGAGCAATATAAACGCTTATACGGAATTGTCAGTAATAATTGTGCTGGTATACAGCGAGTGAAGATGTTGTTTGGCAGCAGTTCCGCAAATCTGCACCCAGCAACAGCGTCATTCTTGCAGTGATTAACAAGTTTAAACGAACTGGTAGTGTATTGATGCAGCGCCGAGGATGTACAGGGCATCGAGAACTGTAACAACCAATGACAATCAAGGGCGTGTACATCCCACCGATATTGTCGAACTCAGAGAATGTTCTTCGTTTCTTCTGCGAAATGGATTCCAGAGATTCTTGGAGGCCTCAAGTTTGACTGTAAATCACGCGACTGCCGTTGGACCCATATAGATAAAAATGAAATTGTGAGCATCCTCAATACTATACCTAACATTTGCCACTTTATTAGTACTTCTGTATCCTACGGTTTCGGAGGAGATTGGGCCAGGAAAAAAATAACTTTTCTTTTAATAATACAGATTTTATACAAACCTGGCAAGAGGCCCATAGGCTTAAAATTCCCACTATCTTCTTTTTAACAGTATTATTTTCACTGCATTCTTCCAATCTTCTGGTGAATCCTTAGGTTTCGAGCATTTCGTATAAAGAGTAGAAAGAATTTCTACCACTTCTGCCTCTTTGAGAATATTTGCTGTTTCTTCCGTCATATCCTGGTGCTTTATCTTCATGCTTTTGATGGAATACTTCACTTCCTCTTTCAATAGTGAAGGTACTTCCGTTATAGTCTTACCGACCATTTAGACTAAGTTTTCACTATTTGGAAATAAATAAATTTTCAACGCTCTTCCTAATTTCCTCACGATTTCTAATAGTGATGACCACTTCATTTATCAGAGCCGTTATGAACTTTTTACCGTTGCATAAAGAACGTTTAGCAGTTTTTTGGCTGTTTCCTCTACAGGTTTTTTATTTTTCTACCAGTTCACACTTATACTTTCTGATATTCTTAGCAATATATTTACAAGCTGATTTTTAAAGCTCAGCATATACGATTCGCATCGCAGGATTGTCCTTGCTTGTCTTCATTTCTCATCTTTTGATCATTAGTTGTTTTTTATTATTACTGTATATTTTTTTATTCAGCTCTTAGATATTTTTGTTCAGATCCTCCAATACTGTTTCAATAACGGTTTTAATTCATTCAAGATGTCTTCTTTTTCAGCAATCTTCTGCAATGCGTTGAAATGATTTCTCAACTGTAACTAAAATTCAGATGAACGTTCCCACATACTCATTAAAACGATTTCTGTATATTTCTTACTAGTTTCTGTCTTTCCAGCTAAGTGTTGAAGTGAAGCTTACGACTTACTAATCGATGGTCACTTCTAAAATTAAATTGATTAAGCACAGATCAATCCTCTATGGCAAACATTTTCCTAAGTGATAAAGTAATCCAGTTCTGCAATGCTCCAAAATGACTTCTCCATGTCCACTTTTCGATAGATTATTAATTTTTTAAACAATGAGTTCATGAAGAAAAATATCTCATTTTCAGCAAATTCTACTAACCTATTTCCTCGTTCCTTTCTTTCTGCAAATCTAAAGTGAATATTGGAATAGCCATATTGTAAGTGGGGAGTTGACCCACAGAGGGCGCCAGACGTCATTGAGAGCATATGATCCATCTATCCGCTCAATGAATAAAGTCGCTGTAAGTCAAGTTATATCTTTCGTCATGTCATTCAATGTAGATTGATTAAACAACATCACATGGTGTCAGAAGTGGGATCAGTTGCGTTGAGAAACGATCAAACTGATCTTTTAGTGACAAAAGCAACACTCCTACAAGAAAATAACTTTTTCCAGTAAAAAAAAAGTGAAGACTGGTAACCGCCATTTTCAATATGTAGGAACAAAGAGAGACAAGGCTTCCGAGCTCCAGGCCCATTACAAATCAAATCCGATATTATGAAGAATGAATGGAAACAATGATGGTCAATAGCAACGCAGTTGGAAAAGAAACCTCCGGTCATCCAAGCTGGAACTTTCATGGCTATCATCGGAGCAGACCCAGCGGTAATCTACAACACTTTCGAGTTGTCGATGAACAATCGAAGAATGTGGAACTAATCAAACAAAGGTTTGATCGACATTTTAACCAGATTCAGAACGAATTTTACGTGAGGTTAAAGTTCTTCAAGCTGAAGCAGCAAGTAGGAGAGAAATTTGGCAATTTAACTCTTTACGGCCATAGTTTACTACCACCATCATTGCCGAAATCATTTCCGATTGAAGCACAAATGAATTTAAAAACTTACTTACAACACCCAAAAAAGCGGTCTGCAAATAGGACAGAATGTAGACGTGGAAGCATTAATAAGGACACCAAAAATGAAGAACTGCAGTTGTGTGTGAAGGGAAACCAAATCCAGCAACTTATAATTAAAACAAAGGAACCTAATTCAAAACATATCTTTCTATCTGCAACCTCAAAAATGTTCACTAAAAACAAAAGAAAATGAATAATAATAAAAAAAAACCCAACCAAATACATGTACATCAAAGACACTGTATTCTATTAAGATTGTCTATATTCATTAAAATTCTATTATTAGTTATATTATAAATTGTAATATAATAATGTTATATGCAAATTCTTTGTTATAAATATTAAAATTATTTTATTTATAAAAAAAGAAGATGTAATATTGCGATAGCCATGTTGTAAGTGGGGAGTTGACCCACAGAGGGCGCCAGACGTCAGTGATAGCATATGACCCATCTATCGACTCAATGAATAAAGTCGCTGTATAGGCCGCACATCGTTCTTGACGATCCCGAATTTTCGCGATTTCACGTGATTGACACGAGAATAGCCTCTATCCATGTCTTCTCACAAAATGGCGCGAAAGAAGGCTTTTCGACTCCGAGGAAGAAGCGGCCACGAGCAAGCCCCATTACTGATGTCGACGATTTTGACCGATGTCTTATTCGCCGCTGAATCCATCACCTCTACTCTGAAGGTAAAATTCCAACTTTAACATTTTTTCTCTAGCATTTTCCTAGTGATAGACATTCACAATACTACATTCCTTGAGAAGAGGCTAATGGCCAAATCTCGTAATTTCCGTGATTTCCGCGCAAACGCGATCATCAAGAACCATGTGTCAGACAATAAGTCAAGTTATATCTTTGGTCATGTCATTCGATGTAGATTAATTAAACAACATCACACTTACCAACTGAACTTTCATCTTACTTTTGTTTACTAATTCTTTCACAAATTATTCTTAAAGTGTTCTTTACCATTCTCGTTAGCCTTTTGTATCTCTTCATAAAAATCTTCAAATTCCTTTTTGGGATGACTAATTGTTGGAGTATAACCTTGAATTATCTTGAGCTGATATCTTTGTTATCTCTTTGTTAATTATGAAACCAATTTCATTTTTTGTGCATCTACAGTATAACAGATATCAACTCTTGAGTTCTATCAACTCTTCTCCTTTTCTTCTGAGATCACTAAGTCCCACGACATCTCCTATTTTGTTGCTTAGCTCTTTCTCCAGATTCTGGAATTTTCGAAAGCGTTCGACAGTCATACGTAGCTAAGGTCATCAAAGAATGGCAGCCTGGTCCTGTAACCGATGATTCTTTACATCCCCTGCCTACAAGGGACGCTGATCTCTCCTATGATCGGGGACCTTCCGCCTCCGAGGTATGAGGGCTTTGCTTTTTTGTTTGGCATCCATTTTGGTGTCGCTAAGCTCTTTCTCCGGATCCTGGAATTTTCCTTATATAAAATTAAAGGAATTCCACTAACATAATACCATTATGTAGCCTTTTATTAAATACATATAAAAATAAATAAAAATAATTTGAAAAAAGATCATGATTGAAACGAACTCCAGTTTCCGTATATCAATAGTTTAGACTATAAGCTCTTCAATGAAGTATTTTACTTTAATTTAGTTCCTCTAATAATTCATGACTTAGAGCTTTTTATAATAAAACGAAGTCTAATAATGATTATATATCACTTGATTGAAATTGTCTTTATCACAATTTGTCTATAAATTATCTTGTCCGTGAGATTCATGGCATTGTTAACAGGGGACAAATTACATTTCTCTGTTATGCTCTTGAGACTACTGTTGCCTCATGATTTGAAACAAAATAAAAGCTGTAGTAGCAATCAATATTTATGAGAATCCACATTAATTAGTCAAAATTAATCAGCATTAATGAGAATCTATTGTCAATCCTTAATACAAATTTTAATACAAAATTTTATTAAGAAAAACGTAAATTTAGGTTTTCATTTACATTATTGTAAATGATTCACAATAAAGCAGTGTTTGGAAACTTTTTTTCCAAACCTCTCTAATGCATAGTTCCAAGTTCGTTTCACATTCTTATAGTACAGGTCATGAAAGATTACCAAAAGGGAGTAGCAATTACTAATAATTAAATCACTCCAAGTTTTACAACGACGTCTATTATTGAAAAACTGAACTGTTGTAAACATTTCCTGAACGAATATAAACATAATTCGATGTTACTATTGTAATAAGGATAAGGATCGATAAAAGGTTTGCCAATTGCCGTTTTTCACTTAGACCTCATAATTAAGTCCATTGTGTCCCCTCATGAAACACTTTGACTATGTCAAAGATAATTCATCAAAACTATGATGAGATTCAGTGGTCATGAAAAGTCCTGTGGATTTAGAAAAGGATAAAATGAACCTAATCTTAAAAGTGGAGGTATCAGTAGTAAGACGAATCTTACCAAAGATCTCCCATCTATTCCTAGCCAAAGCTGGGCAAAAATATAAAATGTGTTCAGGAGTTTCCTGATCCATTCCACATTTTTTCCTACATATGTTACTTTAGCATATACCAAGTAACTGTTTATTGAGAGTATAGTGTCTTGTAAGGACCCCTTGTAATTATTTTGCAATGTTTACTATCTAAATTTAGAATTGACATTGCAAAGCAATGGTCAGGCCTTTTAATAAACAATTTGGCCTGCCTCATACTATGCGATGCAATCCATTACCTGTGGAACTGTTTTTCCAAGACAGTCCCAAGTAATCGTTTGCCTAGATCAAAGGAAAATTCTAAGAAGGGTTCCGGGCCAATCGGAAGTAAAGAAAAACCCCTCTTGGCCAACAAGTCCTCCTCCTCGTTTCCATCAATACCTAAATGCCCAGGAACTCAGTACAAATAAACCAAATTTGTCCTAGCCAGGCACGATAGCGCTTCCCTACATTCAGCAACAAATGCGAAGTGCAAACAGAACTGCTCAGAGCAAGCAATGCAGCCTGACTATCTAAGCAGATACAAATAGTCCTGTTGACATAATGAAGGTTGAGGTTTTCAAAAGCACAAAAGAGAATAGCATAAACCTCAGCCTGAAATACAGCGCAATAGACCCCAAGAGCATGAAGGAAATCAGCCCTTGGTGTTAGCCCGTGTATTCCGACTCCCGTCTTGTTACCAATTCTGGAACTATCAGTAAACCAAACAATACTTCAGGAGTTCATATCCCTTAAGCCATTCTTCTCTGCTGGGATAATGGGTGGCAAAGTTAGGTATCATGTTAAAATTAAAAGACCGAGCAGTTCTGAGAGAAAACATAAAACAAAAGTCCTGTGCCTCCTTTCAGATACTGGAGTGATAAGAAGTGCTACAACACCATTTGCCTTGATTAACCAACCTAAAGACGGTTTTTCTGGCTTGATGCTCGATAAGGAGATATACAGATGGCAAGTCGAAAATAGTCTGTAAGGCAGCAGTAGGTGCCTTCCTCCTAGATCTGATGATTCCTAAACAGGCTAGACGTTGAACTCTACACAGAAGTTTCCTAAGAATCTTTAGCTTAACTCTGGTTCACTAGACAATTGCTGCATGACAAAATGCAGATCTAACAAGGGTCACATAAAGCCAATAAATAATCTTTGGCTGGAGATCCCATGAACTACCAAAAGTCCTTCTGCACATCCAAAAGGAGGCAATGAATTTCTTGATTTTTGTATCCAAACGCTCTTTCCAGGTCAATTTGGAGTCAAGAATAACTCCAAGATATTTGATACTTTTGGAAAGATCAATTTGCTTGTTAAATTGGTTTAAAGTCAAAGTTTTCCCTATCCTTTTCCTAGTAAAGTTTACAAGAGTAGCCTTATTAGGATTAACCTGAAGATCTATATTGTTGCACTAGGCCTGTCCACAGCTAAGAGCCCTTTGCATGAGCTCAAAAACTGTACCAGGATCTAGGCCACTAACAAGGTCATCAGCAGAGGCTTGAGAGTAGAAACCAAGTTCTTGCAGTTCCACGATAAGGAAGTCCATTACTAAACACCAAAGCAGTGGTAAGATAACCTCTCCCTGTGAACATCCTCTCATAGCCTGAGTTGTGATAGTGTTGCCAGAAAAGTTACACAAATAGTACGAGTTGAAAGCATGTTGTTAATCGATCTAATAATAGATGAGTCAACACCATACTGTTCAGCTGCATTACAAAAAAAATAGCCACAGATAAACTTCCTGTATTATCACAAAAAGCTCTCCAGGATGTTATCTTATAATATTTTATGGCACGTTTATATCTCTTTTGAGATTTTTTGCAAGAATCCCAAGCATGCGAAGTGCCCGTTTATTTTGCCTTATTGAGCAACTTATGGTTCTTAGTCTTGAGTCTATCCAAAAATGGGTTCCACCAGGTAATTTTGTTCCTTCGTTTGCAACAAAGTGGACAATTCTGTTCATAAGCAGAGATGAGGGCATTTGAAAGAAAGCAAACTATGCTTCTATGCCAAACTCATCACGATAAGAGGCAGGAAAACCTGCCATTTTAACTTTGAGATCTTCTTTATAGAAATCCCAGTTAGTAAGCCGTGTGTTTCTATACACTTCCTCGCTGAGAGCCTCCATGCTCAAATAAAAAAGAATATGTCGATGATAAAGAGACATCTTTAGAGACCCTCCATTGGCAAACCTCAGTCCTAAGACTTGCGGAAGCAAGTCTAATATTTCTTTCCTGTACGAGGTAAAGAAGGTAGGAACTGAACCAATATTCAGGAGGTCCACATAAGTTGTAGATAAGAATCCTAGCGAAACCTCCCCCCTTGTATGTATGTCGCTGTTACCCCACACAGTATGGTGGGTGTTAGCGTCACATCCCATAAGAAGGGGCAATCCAGAGTTCATGCAGTAAGATACCAATTTCTTTACCTCCAATCAGGGTGGATCAGAGTTTGGCTCATGAGGGAAAGTTAGCAGATGCAACAATAATGTCGCTTCTGTTAATTCTTGGAAATCTAATTGCGACCAGATCCCTGGTGCAAAATTCCTGTGCTTAGTAAAAATTCAAGCACTGAAGCAAAGATCCTCCACATCCTCCCAAATCTCTAACTTTATCCCTACAGAGCCAAGGCTTTTGAATAAGGTCAAATTCAATATCCATCTCTGTGATTTTCTTGGAGAGTACCGCAGTAGCCGCTGAACATTGCTGTAAATTAATCTGTAAAAAAAAAAACAAGACTTAATATAAAGCACTTAATAAGGTAATTATAAAAATAAGTAAAAAGAACTTACCTAGTTTGAGATGTCCATGGTTTCAAGGTTAAGTTTGTTTGGGAGAAACTCCTTCCCTGTTGTTGACGTCTTCTTCTCTGCTTTGTAAAGGAGTCGCTTTTTCTAAGAATTTAGGTTTCTCCTTTAGAATCACTTCTGCAACGTCTAAGTTGATAAGCTTGAAAATTAGATTTTGCCAGATACTTAACGGATTCCCCATCTAGTCTAATGACTTGTCTGAGACCGTGTTTTTCTTTCTTTGTCTCCATAATTCTCAAAGCAGAGGCTTTCAGACCATCCTACATCATCCCACAGAAAGGATTCTGTCTTTCAGGTCTTGGGTTGGAGATTTTCCCGGGTATCTAAAGCATAGCTCTGGTCAAACGGGGGATTTTAGAGGCTTCCACGGCGGAAAGCGGAACCCCTTCCTAGATTCTTAAGTTAGGGACTACACTAAGAAGTCAACCCCTACTGAAGATGTTATTTGCAGTAACAAAGATGTACTCTGTCCTGCGTCTAGTTCCTTTGAAACGAGATACTTGTCCTCCTTCAGGGATCTGACGGATCAGCTGTCCTACAGCATAAGACAGCTGCATTTGCTCTGCTTCCGTGAAGATCTCTGCCCTGTTTGACTTAGCCACTTGAAGGACCAGGTCTGCAGCTGATACAACGGCAAAATGGCTTCCTGAAGGCACCGTTTAAGACACTGTAGTCCAGTGCCATCCATCCATCGGCACGGTCCGCATGACACCTTAGATTGGGGAGTCTGGTTCAGGGTGCAAGCACTGCCTCGCCTCCAACAGTGTTCTCGGGCACCGCGGAGACGAACATTTCCACTATCCATCACCCGTGGACCCGCCAGGTTGCTGACATCCCAAAGCCCCGGGGTCATTCCACATCAAATCACCCGATGAGTTCACCACACCATCACAGATTTTTATGAAAATTTATTTGCGTATATAGAGTCATAATATAAGACATTCTGCAAAATACGCGATTTTTAGGTCAAATATTTAAAAACATTTAAAAATTTGAGATTTTAACCCAAGTCTAAAAAAGGTCTAAGGTAACTGATAAAAACAAAAATCAAGAGGGTGTTTTGCTCCTGAGCTTAGAAAAAAAATCGGAAAGTTGGTACTCTTTTCGAATCGCATAAATGAAATATTCAAAAATTATTACTTCGTCACTGCATATATATTTAGTAAATTCAAGTTATCCTTTGCTTTAGTCACAGCTCTGTAAGCAGTAAATCTCACTTATAACAGGTAATAAACTAGGTAAAACCCATATTTTCAAACTAAAAATTCACCATCGCCGACCGCCGAAGCAAGACACCGTAGGCCTAACATAGTTAGAATAATGTTGTCCCACATGGCCATTTAAATTTTTTCCTAAATGCTTACATGTTGTCTATTACTACAAAACTATTAGTCCTAGACTAATTTCGTTGGAATTTTTGGATTCAGCATAACAAAATACAAGGGGAAAACAAATTTGGTTCCATTTAATTGATTAGGAGATGAGATATTCAAGGAAATACGTCAAAAAAGGGGCGTGGCACACACACAAAAAAAAACTTCAAAAATTTATATCTCGGCAAATATTTGACCTAAAAATCGCATATTTTGCAGAATGTCTTATATTATGACTCTATATATGACTCTATTATACTCTCTAATAAAAGGAACGTCCAATCTCTTTCTTGTTGTCCATTCCTTGTGACTTGACCTTTGCTAGAAAGCTAAAAATTTCTTTTGTTAGATCATCACAACAATCAACAATACCTCAATTAAACATAAATAAACATTGTATTAATGTCATTGTCAGTGACTACTTAATGGTCCACTGAAGTTTTGAAGAAAAATACTTAATACTCTAGTCACCCAACAGAATGAAACGTTCTTCCATGAAAAGCCTTTGTGTTAAAGGTGTCTGTCAGACAATTCTTACGTACATTCAATCCGAAAATCTTCCAATTATGAAGGAGTTCTCGTATGGCTTTTATTGTGGGGTTTGACTATTTTTGGCCTAACATAGCCAAATTTGGCCTTCAACACAGTTGGAGGAACGAATATTTCCTACCAACACCTTCATAGTTATGAAAATTGTTTAGTGCATAGAATCACATTTCATGAAAGAATGGCCAGCCTCAAAAAATTTATGATCAATTACTTTTAACTTCGTGGATTTCAGCAGAGCGGTGATTAGCATGGAACATAATATACGATTGCGATTTTGACTGCCACAGGTAGCACTGTACAGAATTGCCTTCTTTATCTCTTTTCTATCCTCTTCCATTAACCAAATCCAAAGAGCTGTAGCATCACAAAAACATTTTACGTATTGCGTCTGCAGTGCTTCTTTTTTTCTCTGTCTTCATCATATAACTCGTTAAAAATATCTTACGGGCCTTGGGGTTACCTGTTCCCAGAAAGCTTTATTAATTTTTCTCGTTCTGAAAACGTATTACATTATTGCAATTTTTCTTATATTTGGCGAGGTAGTTCATTTTTTTAAAGTTTACTCTCCCTTAAGGTACGCAACCATTTTTAGAATTTTGATCCCGTTTTGCGGTTTTCTAACATGCTTTCATGCTTCCGTGGTCTTCCACTTTTCTTCGCCTCTGCAGCGTCAGTAATAACGTTGTTATTATAGTGCTGTTTTCTGAATTATCTAATAGTTGGGCAGCATTATATCTTGCATGCTGACATCAGCTTCATTTATCCTGATATCATCAGCTTCATCACTTAGCAGGATGCACGTAACATCGGAACTTAATCATCTTCATCACTCCTTTGCAGGAACATTAAAACACCGGAAACTTTATTGTTTTTAATCCCAGAGCAGGAAGAATGAATCATCTCAATCTAACATCCGAGAATTTAAGAAATCAAAAATACATGAAACATTCAAACCTACTTTAAAATCGTAACCATTTCAAACGCAAATTACTGCGTTTTGAACATTATTGATCTGCATTACATTAACAAATTCTCAGATAGAATAAAATAGAATTTTAATTCTAGGGTGAAAAAAATGCTTTTTTAAGTCCTTAATATTAAAAAATCCGAAATTTTATGTAGTTTTAATTTTAATTGTTAATAAGAAATTCTTAAAAATTGTAGATAGGATATTTTTGCTCCTAGCCAGCGGATTGACATAAAACATAATAAAAAAAATAGTTGGTTCATTTACTTCTATCCAGTTTACACATGATGGCCCAAATTTATATATACTGTACGTTTGGAACAAGGTGACATTATTATACACCGTAGTATTCTGTAATTAGCAAATTTATTTCAAGAAACTATACAGTGTTAGAAAACAGAAATTGAATTAGTCGTTTTTTTCATTGCATGGTTTACAATGCTGCCGTCAATGTCAATGTAGATTTCAGATGCAGCTTCACAATTTCACAAGCTCTTTGGCACATGTCCGCAGGAATGTTGCGAATTCCGCGATTATTGCAGCACGAAGATTTGAATGTTTAAGCCCTATGATCGTACATCTTGTCCTTCAGATGTCCCCAAAATGAAGTCTGATTGGCTTAACTCTAGGGATTGAGCTGGCCACTCTAACAGGTCCTTGTCAGCCGTAGACGTTGCACTTTCTCTCTTAAGGTTATTAGATGTGCCATCATGTTGGGGAACTGTTGCCAACTATTGAAAACTATATGTCTTGTATATAGATGGCGCTCAAGCACCCTCGGCCTCTCTGTACTCTTTATTTTATGGCCGTCGATTCGTACAAGGTTACTCAAAATGATTATCGATATTTTAAAAAATCACACACATAGTACAAATGAGATACGAAGACGACACCTTGTTTTTTTGTATAAGAAAACTCAAGAAGTTCCAGACTTTCAGTGACAGACACTCAGGAGTTCCATGGTTGCCCGCCAGGAGTCATTGATTGTAAATGGTGGGCAACGGTAGGGAGAAGACGTTTTGCATTCTCGAATATTATCACATTATTATCACATTGTCCAACAGCAGGAAGGATCCTCCCTCCGACAATTTCATTCGCAGGTGGTATGCCCAATTTCTAAAGATGGGGTGCTTGTGTAAGGGAAAAACCAGTGGATGTCCCTCCGTTCTGAAGAGTGAGTGGACCAGATCAGAGCAGTCTTCCAAGAGTAGTTAGACTAGTCAAAGCAGTCAGAGTAGTCTTATCAAATAAACTCTGAGAGGAAGCAGGAAACAATCTACGGTGCTGCAAATGTTCGGAAAGCACATCTGATGACCACCGTCGCAGGGAACTTTTTTGCATGGCACTGCAACAATTAGCAGATGGTTTTTGTGACATACTTGTTTTTAGTGATGAAGCAACGTTTCATTTGTGTGGAAAAGTTAATCGACACAATGTTAGAATTTGGAGACGGAAATCCCCATCGTTTTGTTCAACATAAGCGTGCATCCTCCAGCGTGTTCTGTGCTGTTTCCAATTTAGGGTATAGAGCCCTTTTTTTCGCAAAACAGATAGTAACAGGAATGAGCCGTGCTGGCGTGGTCGTGCGGTCTCGGCGGCGGCCAGTCGTGGCGTCCAATGCGCCAGTACCTGGGTTCGAATCCCGGTCGTGGCATGGTTGTTTCTTTCGTCTTCTTCTGTGTGTTGTGTCCGCTGGGGACCCGAAATCTGCTCTGTAGGTAGTGGTCCCCATTTGTCTTCTATATGTTACAGGCTATAGTAACAGGAATGACTTAACTCGATATGGTCATTGAATGGCTCCTACACCAGCGGAGTGATGACACCAGCGCTGATTTTGTACTACAACAGGATGGTGCCCCACCCCATTTCTATCGGGACGTCCTGGAAAACAGAATTATCTATATTATTTTCCAAGATTATCTTTTGTTGTAAAAGAGAAACCAACTTTGTTATTAATTTTCGATCCGTCCGTAAAGATAACGGCATCATAGTATTCCTGCGTCTGACGCCAGTTCTTAATCTATAAATACAAATATATAGATACAGATCTGTAGACTTTAATAATAGCCAGCAGAAAGAATCTATCTATTGTGCCTAATTATTTTTCATCTTGCTCTTGAGGGCATCTTTTCTCCATATCTCTGCCCGTAGAGAATTTTAGTTATAAATAATTATATTATGAATTAATTTCCTAATTTTAGAGGAAATCCCTTCGTGCTTAGGAGCTAGGGCTCCTAAGAGAAAAGTCCTCAAGAAAAGTTATCAAGAAGAGCATTATCGGCCCCAACAGCACTGCAGCTCCTCCGGAATCCGTATTGGTGGTAGGATAAAAGATGATTTACCTTCAAATAATGAATTAATCTATTGCTGCAAAGCTTGTCCAGGACTTTTCCGATGACTGGGAGCAAACAAATTAGTCTAAAACTAGCCGTCGCCTTTTGGAATTATTGCGACATTAGTTTTTTTCCAAAGGGTGGGAAAGATGCCCTCGTCCAGACACTTATCACAAGAAAGACCCAAATTTCAGAAATGGCTACCTTAATAAGGGGTTAAGAACGGATCGGTTTCATATCAGGTTTAACTCGTCGATGAGCAAACAAAGCTCTTGCTTAGAGAAATGCTTCTCCAAACAATCGGAGTTATAAGATGATAAAGAATCTTCCCGAAAGCCCCTTGAAGCTTCGTCGTCCTGAATAGGATCGTCCCGTGGAGAATAATCAGCTAAATGGTACGCCGATGTCTCCCTCTCGGAGGAAGTCCATAACCCATCCGGTCTTTGAAACGTTTGCCGAATCAATGGATAGTTGGTAAACCAAAAGGGTTGCGTTCAGCGGTAGTTTTCACTTCGCGCGTCTCAAGGATCCTTTATATCTCCTTCGTTCCGCTGTCCACCTACCCTCATCGCTACTAGCCTTAACCAATTTCTTTTAAAGGGCCCTCATTTTCGCTCGCAGTTTTCTAAGGGCGGGGATCCCCCATGTAGATTTCTGGTTCTGTTTCAGTTTCCTATTAGTTTTCGGAATCGAAACATCGCAAGCACTAATACAAATATCCTGAAATAAAGTCGCCGCGATGTTACATTTATTTTGATTGATATTCTCCATCAGGGACGCGCTCTCATTTCTCAATTGTTGTCATGAAGCTCTTCCAATTTGTCCTTTTCATGCAGTAGGAGGAGAGTAAAATTGAGCCGAAAATCCAAAACGGAGACAAGTTAACGTACGGTCACTACCGATGTTCTCCTCATAAAGATCCCATTCACAAAGAATAGGACCCTTGACAATTGTTAGACATGATGCTTAAAATCGAGAACTTGAGACTGAATGAATATGAGATGTTTCTTAGAGTTCTTTCCACAATCCAATCTGAAAACCTTCCTATCTTTAATCTAGATAGTCTTTAGAGCAGAACTTCTCAATCGGTTTGTCCTGAGGATGCTGTTGATGTGACCTAAGAAAATCATGAGTCCATCTACAGTCGGACCACTATTTAACGAAGTCGCTAAATGCCGAAAAAAAGTTCGTTGTATGGAAAACTCGTTAAATAGAGATTCACCTTCTATTATTCAATATTATTAAAAAAATAATAATTTTAATGACATAAAGCATACATTACCATATGCGTACTTAAATTTTACTAATAAAGTCTATAAATTTTGTCTGAGTTTTTTTTTTTTGAAAAAGCGTTTTTGCTCTTAGTATGTCTCGCATCTTTGCAAGCACCAAAAACCCCTTCAGTATTTTCTTCGAACTGTAATCCACGTCGGATTGTTTCAAATGATTTTAGCATTTCATCATACGAAGGTTTTTTTGATTTCTGCATCATGATCATTTCCATTTTCATCATCTTCATCTTTAACGCAATTCATAGCTGTATTGTTTTTATTTTTCACATTGTCCAAAATATCCGATTCAGTTAGTGTTTCCGAGGTCTGATCTTCAAAATCAAGTGAAAGATAATCATCAATCAGCACATCATCGTTAATTTCTTCTTTTTCCCTCAGCTGTATCCACATTTCTTTCATTTCCTCTAAGGGAAAATTGATAATAAAAACATTTCAAGGAGAAAAAAAAATAGATACCACGAAAAAGTTCGTTAAATAGAAAATGCACTTCGCTATTTGGAGGTTGTTTTACGAAGAAATTAGCAAAATGTTCTTGAGGTTCCAAAGAAAAGTTCGCAAAATAGAGAAATTCGCAAAATAGAGGTTCGTTAAATATTGGTCCGACTGTATAATAAACATCCAGTTTCATATGTAGTGAAATGCATTTACCTAGACTCAATTCTAGACATCAAATTCACGGGAAACATAAAAAGTTAAATTAGATTCTGTTTCATTCTAACAATAAAGTATTCATTCACATTCAAAATCAGCTTTAAAAAAGGTAAGCATTTCGAAATATCGGAATTTAAAAAAGGTCTGTAAATAAGTTCTTTCCCCCACAGCATTCTATGGAATTTTTAGAACAATATTTTATGAACGAAGGGTTGCTTAAAAAAAGTTTTGATGAGATTTAAAGGATCTTAGGAAATAAAAAAATGTGTGGTGAAGCAAAAAAGATGGAGAAACACTGCTTTAGAGAAACGTTCTTTAGAAAGAAGCTATCGTTTAAGAATCAATGGGTGAGTCCAAATATTTAAGTGACATTCTAGGATAGTATTTCACGCTTTTTTGGCGATCATAGGAGTAATTGTCAGTAAACAGCGAGGTCTCAGTATAGAGGCTAACTGGAAAATTGTGAGAATCACAGTGGGAGCATCCAAACCTTAATCAAATAATAAAAAAATCCAAAAAATGTAGGTGAGAAATTCAGGTGCTGGCATTCCACCGACCTCAATGAATTATTTAATTATTTACTTAAAAAATATTCAAAAAAATATTTGAGTTCATAAAATGAATAAATAAAGAACATATTAATTTTACTAAATAAATATTGAGTAAAACCAAGCATTTACTAAGTGACATCATAGAACAGCTGTTTCACGTTCTATGGCTATCATGAGCTAGGAGTAGTCACCACTAATAATATAGTTAATAACATTTGCAATCAATTACTGTTGGTGAAATAAATAGAAATAATAAATGTTTACTAAACCTTTGATCTGTGAAATGTGATGATATATATTCTGCATTTTTGTAAAATCATTTTTTTGCTTTAGTTTTGAAAATTTTATAAATGGAGAGAAATCGCCAACCGGACAATTTCCATTTCCATTTATAAATGATTATAAATGATTACGGACGTTAAACTTGCTTTCTTTTGAAAATTTTGTTCATAAAAAGAATGAAAAGAATAGAAATAAAAAGACATTCCCAGGATGAATCAGATTAATTCTATTTTATAAATATGTAATAATAAAAGAATAATAATTAATGAAGAAATCACAAGAAAAAAAGTAGTGAGATAAAAAAAATAGAAAAAATACGAAAATTAAACTCTTTCAACAAGTGAAGTTATTTATTCTTATTTACATTAAAAAACAAAACAAAAAACAAACAATTATTTTTGAATGAATAAAGTCTTATTTGTTTTCCTATTTTCTTGAGTTATTAATATTTATTTTTAATGTTAATTTTAAAGGATTTAATTTTATATATTGTTTTAAAGTGGGTAATGTTCAATAAGATTAACGTATGTGAATTAAGTTCAATGAAATCGTATAACCAACACACTGTCTAAGATTAAAAAGTTTTAAAAATAAATGAATATATACAATAAAATCAGATTAGTTTCGCCAAACATTCACTGAAGTTGCCACGCTCAGACATGGCGAAACTAGTCTGATTTTTTTTGTATATATTCATTTATTTTAAAAACTTTTTAATCTTAATCGTTGGCTACACGATTTCATTGAAGTGGATAATGTTGTCTGACATTTATTAGTTTTTATTTGGTGAAATTAATAAAAGAGGGGGTACATCAAATCCAATCAATACCATTTTACTGAACCCTCCACACAAAAGTAGTCGCCCTAAAGTTCACACCTCGATGTCCTCCACCACGCCCAACCGTCTCAATTCTTCAGATGCCAACAGTCCTTACAGGCTATGAACAACTAAAAAGCTCCATAATATAAGGATTTACCATTGTATCAAACTTTACTGGTTGAAGAGGTTCTAACTTCGGAATTGTAAACCGACACCAAATCCGTTTAAGGATATTATCGAAAAAGGTTGTGTTTACTTAATACGATGCCAAAACAGTAAGTGCTTTTATCTTGGGAATAGCAGACAAAATTTGAAAAAACGTATAGGAAGTCATAATAGCTGCATCAAAACAGGAAACACAGATGACTTTAATATTGCATATCATGTCTACAAGACAGGACATTCTATTGGATTTATTGATTTCTTAATTTTGGATAGTTTTGATAAAAATTAAAAAACATCAAGATAAAATCGTAAAAATACATTACATATCCTGCAGGAATATCCTGCAGGAGAGGTTGAAAATGGGTTAGTCGCGTAGACACCCGAAATATTCCTGCAGGATATGTAATGTATTTTTACGATTTTTTCTTGATTGTGTGTTTTTTAATTTTTATCAAAACTACAATTTTAACACACGTTAAAATATTGCAAAATTTTGGATAGTAATAAGAATAAAAATATCGGAGAGACCGTTGAATCTTATTTTATTGTTTTATTGCGTTCATACAATATTAAAATACTTAATAGCAACATTTTCAGATATATTAATAACTGTGACTTTCAAAAAGATTTAATTATTAAGAAAAAAATAATTGCAGATAAAATAGAAGAACGAAGAAATGAACGACTCCAATGACGACATAATGAACGAGATGACCTTTGGATTCCGCTCAAGAGGGTGATGAAATAGTTTTGGACAGTTTCATTGGAAGTAACTTCCAGAAGGAGTTGAGTTTTTTTCCACCTTATGACTTAGTGTCTGACAATGCTTGGCACCAATTAGAGACTGAATATTAAATTACAATTCAATTAATTTCATTGATTCTTATCCCAATGTACAGTATATAAGAACCTTTCAAGATTAATTGTGTATTGAAGATTGGTTTTCCGCAAAGGAACCCGAAAGTCTCCTATAATTATACGTATTTTTTTTTAAAAAAAACTTTTTAAATGTTCTTGTCTTTTTTCTTGTTATTTTTAAAACTAAACAATTTACGTACATAGACGTAGACGAGAGTGTGATAGTGTGCTCATTTAAGAAAATTCAACAGCTTAAGTTTGTAATAAATAATTGTACTTTCATAAATAAAGTAAATTAACATGCAGCCATAAGGTTTCATCAAAAAAAGTGCACATAAATAAATAATGGTTCTCGCATCCTAAGCTATTAAGTCGGGAATTTGAGACAGCTGTTTCAGCTTTATTAGGCTTCTTCAGTCAGATTTACCTTGATGATAGCCTGTACATGTTTTCCTGATCCCTTCGACATTAAGTTTGCAATTTTCGATTCCCGGACACCACATCCGACGACCTACCATCCACTTCATATCGACTAAGCCCGGATAAGATAAATGAATAATTAAGAATCGTTCTTGACCCTGCAACAGACAATTCCTATGTTTAGACAATTATACTTTCCTTGATGCGAAATTTTTCAACTTCTCTTTTTCTTCAGCTCTCCATTTGTTCGGCCAATCGTCTTTAATGTACTGCTTCACCTACGTGAGCACAGGATCCTTCCTAATTTCATCATCAATCATCTTCACCTATGTTTAGCTTTGGTATGTTATTTATGGCCAAAAACGCCACCTAGAGTTCTAATTTAAGACATCTTTGTTAATATTTAAGGTCTCGCTTTTTCCAATGTTTAAAATCTTTAAAAAAAACACTCATATACTGTTTATTTATATCATATTGTGTATATTTTGTTTCAGATAGAACATTAATGAACAGTAGGTAATGTAATTCGCTTCATAGATTTAAAATATGAAGTAAAATTATTTCCTAATAATTGATGAATAATTATTATGTAACTTAGTTCAAATTTCCATTGCCTAGTTACTTAAGGCAAAGTTATAAAAAAATATAATTTACCATATCCTAAATATTTATAAATTTATTTACAAATAAAATTATATCAAAACATAATTAATAATGAATTAAAATGATATTTGTATATTAATACTAAATTTATAGCCTTTTTTAATCAATTTAAGGAATTTAATTAAAAAATTGAAAACGAATGGTTTTCATATGCTAAAATAAAATAAATAAATAAAAAATAATTTCAAAATAAACTTGTGTGTCTACTGTTTTTTTTAAATGCTGTATGGATCTTCTTGAAAGTTGGAATTCATATTTGCGAATAAAGACGATCTAAGCGGTTGTTTGCGTTAATATTTATCTTTATAGTTTATTTTCTTTACAATGTTATAGTGTATATTTACAATAGATACACTATAAAAGTAATCTATTTATTGTAATAGGGCTCGTAGCTACGCTTCACTGATACTGCTATCGTAGGCCTAGTTCACTTACCTTTACACACACTTATTTTTCTATATATTTGTGGGAACCTTAATTTTAAGAAGGTTTAACGTGCATTACATGTAATATGAAAACGAAAAAAACAGTGATTGCACAAATTCGTTTGCTTTCACTCATTGAGCCATCATCGAAGGCAATCTGGGACAGCTGTTGATCAGAAAAAAATGTTTCTTTATTTGAAATTTTCCCAGAATGTACAGAAAGAAAGAATGGAAATCGTTCTCACTTAATAATTTAAATGCTCGCAGAAGTTAAATAAATAAATTCCTTATATCCATGAAAATGAAAAACCGATTGGGTTTCAGATAACTTAAATAACTCCAGTAACCAATCAGTAATTCAGTAACCGGTTATTTAATCCTTGCAGCAATTCATAAATATCGTCTACGCAAATTCTATATCCTCACCATCCCTACCGTAATAGTCTAGTTTTCCTATTTTATTCCCCTCGAAGGGAGTGAGCTGATCCTGGACGTAATGCAATACCAATGCTAGGCCAATCCGTGATAAGGCAGGAGCAAGCTCCAAACACCTCACCGATCCCCAAAAATCAGATTAGCATTCTTGATTCCCAATGGGGACCGAATCAGATGTTAAGCTCATTAGAACAGTTACTACGCGTTTAATCTTAGCTCATAGAGAGAAGCAATACCTAACGAATTTCTGGGACAAGAATTAGCTGTGAGCATTGCTCAGGCCCCCGTAAGCAGAATGTTTTTTATCTTTCTGCGACGATTGATGCTAAGACGAAAAACTTTCTGCAGGTGCAGAAAAAAAAAACGAATCTTCAAATCGACAACCAAAAAAAAAACGGAATCTCCTAATCGACAACCCAAAAAAAAAAAAAGAAAGACCCTTGTTCTATACGATATCTTTCTGCAGCCCTCACTTTCGTTCTGCGACATTGTCGTCCCGTCGCTCGATATTCTGCTTTGGGGCTTAAGTTCTTTATTTTACCTTCATTCAAAGTCATGGTTTTTTTATTAATTTTAAAAATAAGGAACTTTCACTGAAATCTCACTGATGTCATTAATTGAAACTTAAGAATGTATTAAATTTATTTGTAGAATGAGTTGTTTTTGAAATTTGGAAAACAAATTGAAATTACAATGATTGTAGTGAATAACTTCCGTCGTTTCCGTTATTGGCGTGCGATATTTTTTCTGTTTCGGTTGGATTGGACACCGTTGCAAGATTTTATGCATTTTAAAAAACTTACAACTACACACGTAAAAAAGCTCTTCAATTAAACCACTCTCACCCACTTCTCATCCGAACAAAAACAAAAACGATCTCACCATGGGTTGTCTTAACGCGTGGACTAGTTGGGCAGTTAAAGGGGGCCACACGAGTATAGGTGCCCCAGGCTAATCTATGTATGTTGTGCCTGCTGCCAATTAATAAATAAACACTATACTACATTATGCTGTACTACAAATATTTGCTATTGGAAAATGCATATTTATCATTTGTGTTTTAAAATAATAATTAAAAAGTTTTTATTTTTTTCCCAGGGGAATCACTCTTTGAGCAGAAATGAAACATAATGTTTTGAGTGGAGCACAGAAGAGGAAAAAAAGCAAACTTCCAAAATTCCCATTTTTGGTTCAACCCTAGGTGCAATGTCAACCTATTGGCATTGAACAGGAAGTGAACACAAGGTGAGAGGCAGAAAGATTGAGCGAGAAAATGAAAAGCTGGAAACGATCTTCTCACAATTCTTGGAAATGACATTCTTAAAAGAGTGAAGAAGAGTTAAAAGATTAAACAAGTAAGGACCTACAGTCAAAAGATGTGAACATACATGTTGCCATTAATTTTGAGTCTCAGAAACCTATCTTCAGGAAATTACAAACAAATTTAATGAATACGAATTGAAAGTAAAATTGGTACGGCAGAACAGGACTGTTCTAGCGGAACAACGGCGGCAGGACTTCCAGCAGGCAACGGGAACAACAGTCAGTATCATAACGATTCGTCGGGAGCTCCAAGCCTTAGGATATATAGGTCGGGCTGCTGCCCACAAGCCTAGCATCACCCCTGTAAACACCCAGCGTCGTGTAGCCTGGTGTAAAGAGCGACGATCCTGGTCGATGGACCGTTGGAAGAGCATTATGTGGAGCGACGAATCACGCTTCACACTCTACCGATCGCACCTGTGTGTGGCGTTTGCCAGGGGGGCGGCTGCTACCTGAGTGTGTCATCCCAACAGAGAAGTTAACGGTGGTGGTTTGATGGTGAGATCGTCTTTCTTCTGGTTTGGACGTGGTCCGTTTATTGTGACCGAGAGGAACATGGCAACCACACATTATCTGACGTTCTAGACAATTCCATGCTTCCTACGTTGTCGTCGTAGTTGGTGAAGGGCCATTTGTGTTCCAGCATGCCAATGCGCCGTGCCATAAGGCCCGTGTTGCCAGTGCCTGCTTTCCGGAGAATAATGTTCAGGAACTTCAGTGGCGCGCCCAGAGTCCGGACCTCAACCCAATTGAACATCTGTGGGAGCAGATTGGAGCACCTGATTCGTGCGAGTCCGATGCGACCGTAAACATGCATCCAACTTGTGCAGGCTTTGAAGCAAGAGTGGGCAAAAATACCGATTGCTTGCCATCCGAAACTGATGGAGAGCATGCCACGGCGCATGGATGCTGTGCTTAGGCAAAAGGCCACAGTACGCGCTATTAGACATATTGTAAATAAAGCGTCTGTTGCATACCACAGGTGTCCACTTTCAATTGAGCAGGCAGTGTAATTGGACATTGCATTGTGTCAAAACAAATAGCCTTTCAGAGTCGTCTTCGACTCGTCTACAGAATCATTACCCATTCGCATTATATCTTACGGTCATCCAAGAGTATGGCCACCAGAGCTACACCGTTCAGCATGACCACTACTGAGATTAGACGCAGACAGAGGCGGAACGACTCCACAGCATATCGCATATCCTTTGCCAAGATCTTGAGATTGAGAGTGATCCTTCGCTACAATGACGTAGAACTATTGAGTAAGTGCCATGACGTAGTGATAGTTGACATAGCTCTAGGTTGTAAGTAGCAGCACAATTGCATTCTGTCCCTGTGGTTTTTTAATAAGGAAACAAACGTATTTCTACTTCAAGTTCAGTTGTTATAAGAAGCAGACTACGGAATAAAACGTCAAGTAAATTATGT
>JAFIDM010042862.1:7085-17486 GCA_023159025.1 Thereuonema tuberculata
TGAGGGGCTGGAAGAATTTTTACTATCTGCTCGTAAGCAACGTAGGAAACGTCATTTGGTTCAATTTTAAATATTTTGGCAGAGTTATGTTGACAACGTAAAAACGTAACTTTTACGTCACCATCACCATCAACTACGGTTTCTGCGACGGCAGCGTATCTATAGGTAACGGTTTTCTTTTCGTTGGGTACGTTTATAAGCAAAAATGTCCCAGGACAAATGAAATTTGGATGCAAATTTTCATTATCCTGGCCTTAGGATGTACCAGCCTGAATGTTGTTTTCATGTTCGTGGAGTCGACCTGAAAGCGTCTGCAAGTCTTCATCATCTGAGCTACTGGAACCATAGATATCATGATAAATACTTTCCCTGTTAGATGACATAGGCAAAAGTTCTACAGACATGTCCGTATCAATATCTATTGAAATTTTTGTTTCCTTGTCTTCGATGGAAAATGCATTTAGCAGAATTGTTTTCAGCAACTTCGCATGCTGATGCAAATTTATACATACATCAGATGCTTTCTGCCACGTTATTTTTGTTGCGTTCATGATACCGGGTATAGCGTCTAATTTTTCAGGGATTATCTTCTTCACAGCCAAGATTTCGTCGTCAGGAATTTCTTTAAGTATAATGGATGAGTTTTCGAATAAATCGACGAAACCTGCAGCTGCTTTTACGTCTTTTCCTTTTAAAACATAATCATCGTTTGTTTTCTTTAATACACCACCTACACCATCCATAGGCCCTTTACTATGTCCAGGTTCGCTGTAATTCCAAGTTGAAAATGTTATTTGCGGAAAGTATTCCAACAAGTAAATGTTAGTACGGTTTCGATACTGCGAGGTAGGACCGTCTGAAAATATGTGAAGGGTTCGTACATCTTCTCTCCCACTTAAAATTTTCTGTAGTATAGGCTGCATGTTATCCCACACAGCATGTGCCTGATGGTCTAAATTATTGCTCACAGTTGCAAAACTAACCGCCTGTACCGAATCAACATTTTTTGAGTAAAAGACGCCTGTATGAATTGCCAATTGCCCTTTAGATGCGCCAAAATGTGTAGACTATTTCTTTCGCATATTTAGTCATATAATTTTCAGCAAAATTTATTTGTACCATAATTTGTGATGTTTAGCCTTTTTTTTTTCTTTTTATTTTTATCTTTTTCCATTATTTCTTCTATTTATTTGCTGAAAAAAAAACATAATTAGTCTAAAACAATAACAATAATGAATATTTAAAAATAATAATACTTTTGACTATTTGGAAAGAATAAACGTCATTTAGCAACTTATTCATCATTTTGGGAACGCCCGTCATAGTCCTCGAACGTTCTCAGAATGACGGTTCTTTAAACGACGATTTGACACATGGTTTCGTTTATATCGCGACGACGCCATCTTGGCTGCCGGCTTTTGAGATTATTACGTAGTGCTCTGAACAATTTTTAAGAATAATGGTACAAGTACATAGTGTCTCGGCAAAATAAATATATAATTGCGTTCCCATAATGATGTTGCATTAAAGTAAGCTGCACTAATATCAAATTGAAAGACACTTACCACAAATATATATTATTTAGGCTCCAAACTTTGAAAGACGCGACCTTCCTTATCGAACGAATTTCACATTACTGAATACTAACACCGTCTAGCGCATTTACTCAAAACTATTTCGGCAAACTAGGGTTGCGTTCACAAAATGACGTCTAAACTGTCAGACAATATTTCGAAACGAAAAAAATTAAAAATAAAAAGAATTCGAACTCAATTATCGATTATTTATTTTTGTAAGTGTTATATGCAGCTACACACCAATATAATAAAAGTTACATGGGTACATAATATTCTTTTGAGCTTACTTGAAATTATGAATGTTGTTTGGGGACGCGTTCCCAAAATGACTATTTAAGTATATTTTATAAAAAAAACATTAGAAAAAATAAATATTACTTAAAGATACGCTGGGTGCTAATAATTAGGGATATAATTAAAGCTGTAAAGAGCACATCGTAACAGTAATATTTAATTTTAGCATGAAAATGTTAATCAGAAGCGAATTTCTCACCTCTGTGATTTTGACCCTTATGTAGTTTTCTCTGCAACAAAAGATTAGAGCAATAAAATTTTGTGTTATAGTTGGATAATTTTGTATTGTATGAATTTGACAAATAAATGTATGCTGATTCTTTGACTTTCCTTTTACAGAAATTTTTTTCATATTTGATGATTGTGGCATTTCGGAAGTCCGGTGCGTGATCTTCTTTATCAGCATGTTTGGCGATCATTGATGCATTGGTATTTTGAGAGGTACGTGCATATTTGTGTGAATAAAGGCGTTTTTCCAATGAGAATCCACTTTCACCAATGTAAAAGTAATTGTGACATTTACATTTTACTTTATATATGATTCCTTCTTTATTTTCATTTATATTATTATTACTATCTTGCTTCAGGGGTAAGTTGAATTTCAATTTCTTATTTAATGTAAAAATTGGAGTAATAGGCAAGTCATTAGCTATGTTTTTTAATTTTATTTCCCATTCCTTGTTGTATGGAAATTTAATATATATTTTATTATTTACAATTGAATTTTGCTCGATGGATTTAGGGTTATATATGTTGTGGAAATTTTTTTTTAAGTTATAATTTATAAAACTTATAGGAAAATCATTCATTATAAGGATTTTCTTGATTGTTTTGATTTCTTGGTTGAGGATACGTTCATTGGAAGAATAAGCAAAGGCTCTATCAATAAATTTTTTTTTTTGATTATGTTAATTTTGTATTTTTTCGGAACATTTGAATTGAAATTAGTGGTTCTACCAGAGTATGTTGTTTTCTAAAAACAGAAGTAATTAAGTTATTATTATCTCTTTGAATCAAAATATCAAGAAAAGCTATTTTATTTTCTATTTCAATTTCATTTGTAAATTGTATTTCTGTTGAAGAGAATTGAAACCATTATTAACTGTGGTAGCATTGTCTACTTCAGTAATAAAAAGACAATCATCAACGTGACGTTTATAAAAAAGGGCGTTTTTTTATATAAATATTACCCAAGTGTTATATGTATTGCAGTGTGATTTAGGCAATACAACATGAAGCGGCTAAGCCCATGAAGCAACCGAGAGTTTGCTTCTAAATATCGTTTTTGTATGTGAAGTATTGGTTGTCAAAAATTATTATCACCAAATCAATAACGAGTTCTTTTGTGATTTTTAAAGGTAAGGAGTTGTTTGTTAAAACGAAATTGAGAGCAGTAATAAACAAATCTTTGGATAAAGATGTGTACAGATCTTCGAAGTCAAGCGAAAAAATTTTGTGATTATTATTTATTTTAAGATCTCTGATATCATTGCAAACTTGTCTAGGGTTGTGGACAAGGCCTATTCCATTTTTTGTGAAGGGATTTAGAATAGAAATTACAAATTTAGAGATTTTTTCAATAGGAGACCCTTTACAATTAATTATTGGTCTTGCTTTATAAAATTTATCATGTGTTTGTGGTTTATATATTTTTGGTAGAAGTTCTATTTTGGGTAGGATGGAATCGTTGGTTATGAATTCATTTTAATTATCTTTAATTAATTTATGTTTTTTGGCCAATGATTTGATATTTTTATTTATTGATATAATTATATCATTAGTTTGAGTAGGAATTAATTTTTGATATATTGAGCTATTTGAGTCTAAAAAAAATTGATTAAATTCATCGTAATCATCACTATGAAAAACAATGGTAGTATCTCCGTTGTCAGCATTAGTTATCACAATCTCCTTATTATTTGAGATTCTCTTGTATCCAAAAAATTCCAAAGGATGCAAATTAGAGGGTTTTCGGTTGATAGACTTTGGGTTTTGATTAATAATATTTATGATATTTTCTCTACAAGTGTTTTTTTTTTTCCGTCAACCTTCGATTATTTAGACTATTTTCAATGTCTGCTACGAGATCTATGTAATTAACGTTGTGATTGTTAAGATTTTTTATCCTGCCTATCAATTTTTATTGATAGAGCCTTTGCTTATTCTTCCAATGAACGTATCCTCAACCAAGAAATCAAAACAATCAAAAAATTCCTTATAATGAATGATTTTCCTATAAGTTTTATAAATTATAACTTAAAAAAAATTTTCCACAACATATATAACCCTAAATCCATCGAGCAAAATTCAATTGTAAATAATAAAATATATGTTAAATTTCCATATAACAAGGAATGGGAAATAAAATTAAAAAACATAGCTAATGACTTGCCTATTACTCCAATTTTTACATTAAATAATAAATTGAAATTCAACTTACCCCTGAAGCAAGATAGTAATAATAACACAAATGAAAATAAAGAAGGAATCATATATAAAGTAAAATGTAAATGTCACAATTGCTTTTACATTGGTGAAAGTGGATTCTCATTGGAAAAACGCCTTTATTCACACAAATATGCATGTACCTCTCAAAATACCAATGTATCAATGATCGCCAAACATGCTGATAAAGAAGATCACGCACCGGACTTCCGAAATGCCACAATCATCAAATATGAAAAAAATTTCTTTAAAAGGAAAGTCAAAGAATCAGCATACATTTATTTGTCAAATTCATACAATACAAAATTATCCAACTATAACACAAAACTTTATTGCTCTAATCTTTTGTTGCAGAGAAAATTACATAAGCAGATCACAAAGGACCTTAAACAACACTGATAGTCTCTAAAGAACAGTTAAATTTCCATTTTGATGTCACAGATTAGAATTCACCCCTGGAAAACATCTTCCCTGCGTACAACGTCACTCCTGACAGAAACACGATATACGGACGACTGCAACATCATCCCTGACAACGTCATTCATGACGGCAACATCTACATGAGTATCGTCACAGTCAGTCCATCTCGATCTTCACGTTGATTGACGAGATCATGACCACTCCACTTCCCTCATCATTGGTTGAACGTTTTTGAATGTATTATAAATTGTGTATTTAAACCTCTTCTCAAGACTTTGAACTTTATCTTGCTGATGAGGGGGAATATGTTCCCCGAAACTGTCCTGTCCTAGGAACTTTTAATGTATTGTATATATATTTTTAGCATAAACCTTTTTTAAATTAATTTATGTGTGAGTCTCAGTTGTTTTTTAATATAAAAAATTAAATAAACAGTGAAAGAGGGTAAAAACAAACCCACGCTTGAAACCCGCTTAGCTTATTAAGAATTTGTTGAATTAAAAAATTAGTAATAAAATCAAAATTAACGTGTGTACAATGTTGATATCATCAAAGAAAAAATATAAGATAAGACACAATAACTAACAACAAAATTTCACTGAGCTGATCTGATCTGATTTTAGATTATTTGCTGGGTAACTGAGGACTTTTATATTTGACTGAGAAGATTATTCAAAGTTAATGCTGAAAGTATCCGAAGCTTAAATTCAAATTGCATGCCTGTAATTTTTCAGCATGGGTAAAATAATTAAAACATTAGAAAACAGGGCATTTCAACCTAACCAGTAGGCTATATTCAGCAGTTGAAAATAGAGTACTGGTTAGGCTGAAATGTCCTGTTTTTTTAACCTTTTCATTTGATGATGATTGTTTTTTAATGGAGTGTTTTAGGCTTCTGATAAGGAAGCCTACTAATTCCGCTTTGTCCGTCTGTCTGTGGACATGTATCATTAAAAGCTCTTTAAATTATCATTTAGCACAACAATCAGAACAATCGCAACAATTGCGCCTTTTGCATTCGCAACAATCACATGTATGATATAGCTCAGTAACAATCACAATAATCGCAACAATTGCGCCTTTTGCATTCGCAATAATCACATGCATGATATAGCTCAGTAACAATCACAATAATCGCAACAATTGCGCCTTTTGCATTCGCAGCAATCACATTTATAATAATAAGGAAATTAAAGCAATAATTCAATATAAATTAATCAGAATCCGTTGCAAGCATTGTGATTGGTTTACTAATCGCTATCCCTACCTTGTTTTTATCACATTTGAACTCGTGAAGTCAGTAAGCGGTTGCTAACTGAAATCGATCGTGAATTTTAATTGTTTAGTAAATGTTTTTAATCTTAATATGCGCGTGTTCCAATTTTCAATAGTATTTCATTCTATAGAAGTTTGATTTGTTGTAATAAGTATTTTATTTTCTGAGAATTTGATTTCTTGTTAATACTGTTAGCAATTGGCTAAGGCGTCAAAAGAACCTTTTGTTTAACAATTTTTACTATTGCTAGTATTAAGTTATGAAGTCAACTAGAACCTTTGTTGTTATAACCACTTTTAGCGGCCCCAAGGTTATAGGTTGCCTGTAAAACCGGTGGGGGACCGCTCTTGCTTTTACCCTGTCTGGATCTCACACTCTGGAGTGGCCAATCAGTTAGAGATATTAGAATGAAACCTTCACAATTGCGTTCAGCATCAAAAAGTAGGTGACTACATAAAAAAAATCTGACCTCTAGGACCACTCCCTTACTGGATAGGGCACCATTCTTGCTTTTATGCTGGATGTCACACACTATAGTGGCCACAGTAAAGATATGAAAATGAAACCTTCACCATTGTGTTGAGCATCAAAAAATAGTGACCATGTCCGAAAAATCAGACCTGACCAGATAGGGAATCGTTTATGCTTGGTGGATGTCACGCTGTGTAGTGGCCTAACGGTTAGAGATATCAGAATGAAACCTTCACCATTGTGTTCAGCATCACCAGCATTGTCTTCAGCATTGTGTTAGGTGACCACGACCAAAAAATCGTACCTGTAGGACCACTCCTTGATCCTCCCCCCCTAAGAGTGTTTTGCTAATAATGGGTTCCTAAAATCATGAAACCTGATATTGTTTTATTTTCCTTATTATTTTAAATGTGATTATTTCGAATGCAAAAGGCGCAATTATTGCGATTATTGTCAATGTTGTGATTGTTGTAGAGCTGCATTATAAATGTGATAGTAGTTGCGCAAGCAAAAGACGCAATTGTGGCGACATTAGAAAAACGAGATGCTGATACACAGCGAGAAGCTTCACGCTTGCGTAAAGAACAGTCTCGATCAAAATCAGAGACAAGAGACAGAGAACGAGAAAGAAACGCTGAAGCATATCGTGGACGACGATCGGATCGCTTCTGATAAAATTTGTTTTTTACAATTGTGCTTATAAAATTGTGCATATTATGGGGCCACTTTTCTTTTGACACTGTCTAAAAGCATTAATTACCTGTGTTAATAATCAAAATATTCAAAATAAGCCAGAAAACAATTGCAGAGGAAGTTCTCTCAGCAAAATAGTGCGCTAGATTTGGTCACTCTAAATTTGACATTCAAGACATTTTACCTTCATTTATGCCCTGATGTGAGGCTTATCAATTTTAATTATACAGCTGTAATTTCGTTTTCAAATTGAAGCATGAGATTAAAACGTTTCAGCTTACAAATGATGTTGGTTTTGTTTGAACATTCGTCGTTAACATCCGCTACTTATAATAAACAAAATAAAACATTAAAACATTATTAAATAAATAAAACATTATTATTATTGAGAGTTTGTTTTTAGAATTTAATGATTTGATTTGAATGTTGATAAAGATTCCTAACAATTCCTTAAGCGATTTGACTGATTAGTTGGAAAAAATATTTTTCCATGCATCTTCCTACATAATAATGCAGACTGAAAAATATACTCGAAAATTCACAATAAAATAATCATGGACTAAAACAACATTCGAAAATTTAATAGCAGAAATGGAAGGAAGCAAAAAAGGAAGCTTGAAATAGTAAAGTCTCCAACCTAATACTATTTTTAAATGGAAACAATTTAGGAATAGTGATTAGTTTACTAATCGCTTCGCAAAGGCTTCTGAGTCACCTTTACTTTAGAATAGACTGCGCCGGGGTGGTCTAGAAAATGCGCGCGCGAATCTCTTTGCCACCCCCTGCTATCTTACCCACAGCTATTTATACGGAATAATCGTCATTCTAAACTCAAACCTTGTTAATACACTTAATACACTGAATTCCTAATAATGATTTAAAAAAAACTTAAGTCGAGAAACTGTGAAAAGATAAAATAGTTATCAAATCCGAATTCTAAAGGATTACATAACCAATATCTCATAATGTTATAAGTTGAGAAACTGTCAAAAGATTTAAAATGGGGAGAAAAAAATTGAAGAATAAGAATAGCCCATGAGGGGATCGAACCCACGACCTTCGGGTTATTTGCAATACGCTCTAACCAACTGAGCTAACAGAAGCCGTTGCGAAGCATTGTGGGATATGTGTCCACAGCAGACAGACAAACCAGGGATATAATGCGTATTTCAGAAGCCTAAAAGTGTATTCGAAATTTATTTTATTCAATTTATTTCAATTTTTAAAACACCAAAAATCAACCAAAAATTATCTATTTGTCTGAAATTGATATTTGTTGTGAGTGGCAAATCTGACTGAGAATGTTTTTCAAATAAAAGCGGATTCTTTCATCTAAATATCACCATTTCTAAATGTTAAATATATTTATTAACATAGATGCTCCGGTGCTATTAAAAAACATAATTTGATTGTGAAAAAAGAGTTAATCTCAGAAGGATTGAAGAAAGCCAAGGAGAAAGAACATGAAGCCACAAAACTTATATTTGTTTTCAACAAAATGTTATAATGTTTTAAGACTTTTTATGTCGTTGAGTACTATTATACGTCTAAAGATTATAAATTTTTAGATTTAAAGATTATTAATTTTTAACATATATTTAAAGAAACATTTATCATTTTAAGAATATATGTGAATCGAAATTTAAGTTATTTTCTCACTACAACGAATTTTATGATGTTTTTTTAAGTGATATCTGTGTAAACAAGCAAAAATAGAATTATTTGATCTCAATAAAACTTCATATTTAAAACTTTATTTTCTTTACTAGATACGATACGATTTTGGTACTGATTAATTTTCTTGAGGCACCTACACGTAAGTTCGTGAATCCTGTGGTCCAGTAAAAACTATGTGGTTTCTTTTCTCGTGAAGAAGATTTTGTAACTCCTAACAATCTAAAAATCTCTTATATTCATCTCTTCTGTGCTATACATATCTTAAAAAAGCATATTATTTTATCAAATAATTATAATCTCAGTCATTACTTCTCTGCTATTCCTTAGAAATTTTCACGACAATTTCTAAAATTTAAGAAAATTACAGTCTCAGGTTTTGCCCTTAGAAAAATGAAGATACAAAATTCAGAGTTAATTTATTTTATTCAATTTTATGAATAAAGTAAGATATTACAAATAAAAGGTAATACCATATTAAATTTAAAAAAAAAATTATAAATTTCACTGTTATTTTAATCAAATATTACAAAATAAAATTAACGATTTTGACTTCGTTTCAATTAAGGACATTGAAAATTAAAGAAATGAAATGCTAGCAAAGAAATTGAAAAAAAATAATTGATGAAATTCGTGATTTTTTTTTTATATATAAATAAGTAATGTTTTACGTGTGTTGTAATAAATCGTTATTTTAAATGGTGAAAGGAACTTCCACAAATATACATTAAAATTATGTCAAAAACATTTATAACAAATAATTTACTGCTTTTCTGAGTTAGACTTTTCTTTTCGGAAAGTAATATTTGATCTTCTACTGTCGTTGTATAAAATAGAGAAACTTTTAAAAATAGAAGATAAAAAAGTTTGGCTTTATATTTTTGTAGATATTTAAAAATTCAAAATCATGAACAGATTTCATAAATAACTTTAAAGAAATTAAATTAATTTTATTTAAAATTCAGTTAAATTTAATCTTCAAAAAAGAATAATTAACTGAACTATGTTATAACATTATTTATAAATTATAACCGTTGATCTTCACTTTGCAAAATCACTTTGTGTTGCCTTTTTTTGATTTTCTGGTCGTTTTTCACGAAAAGCTTGATTCAAATCGATCATTTATTGTCGGTACCGTTCAGTATTAACGGTTTCGCCAGGTTTTAGCAGCTCATAATAGATCACACCCTTCTGATCCAAACAAACACAGAGCATTGTCTTCCGTCCATAGCGATTTGGCCTTGTAGTCAATGTCGATGGTTCGCCTGGATCAACACATGATGTTTTACGCTTCGGATTCACAAAATATATCCACTTTTCATCGCCAGTCACAATTCGTTGGAGAAATGACTTTCTTTGTACCTGTCGAGTATCATTTCGCAAGTGGTTTTACGGTTTTCCTGCTATCTTTCATTCAGTTTATGTGGAACCCATTTTCCCATCTTGTGGATCTTTCCCATGGCTTTCAAATGTTTGGAGACGCCTTCTTGTAGATTTTATATATTTATATATTTACCTCAGGGGTGTATATAAGTGGGGGGAGCGAGGGG
>JAFIDM010042863.1:0-22721 GCA_023159025.1 Thereuonema tuberculata
GTTTACCTGATTTAGATAAAACAGGAAATCTATTGGAACAGACTCCTTTAGCAGTAGAAATAGGCTAATCGAATCATATTTCCGCTAGAAATTTCCATTTTAAATTGAAATAGTAGCTGATAAAAGGAGTGCTTTCAAACAAGCTAATAAATATTAAAAACAAAAAAAAAACAAAAAGCAAAAGTTATTGCAAAATTAGGTTGAAACTTCCGATTAGCAGTCGTCTGTCTTCGCTTCAGAAACAAATTTTGATTTTTCCATTAAACTAGTTCTCCGCTTCCCCAATAGATGGAGTCACTAGTTCTACAAAACACCGAGTAACAATTTCCTGTTTTTCTGATATTGCCAATATTTTTCGATACAGTTTCCTTTTCTGATAAGTGAACTTTGTATCTTTACTGCAACTAATATTTATAATAAACCTCAAAAAAAAAAAACGTTTAAGTACATTAAGTTGAAATAATCAAACACTTAAAATGAAAAGATAATGAAAACTTAAACTTTTATAATTTTGATCTAAGAAACTTTTGATGCTCCGTCAATATAACCGTATTCAATTTTATTTAAAAGTAGGCAACAACTTATTACAAGTCCCAGTATTGATTATGTATGGATAAAGGTGATTGGAGTTCCAATGCGGTCCAGGTGCTAAGCAAGCCATTTGGATACCAACAATGCTAAAATCTTTATTAAGCAGCGATTAGAATATTCGGCAAAACTATGAACGACGGTCCCAAATTATGAAAACCTTTTTAATGACAGATAACAGTATGACTGTGAAGGATAACAAATAGCCAGAGTTATTACACATCAAATCACATATTTTTGCTCAACATATTTAAGTATTGTCCGAAGTGTCCGTAAAAATCTCGCGGTGAGCAGTCAAAGACTTCTTAACCGTTCCGCTGTAAAACCAAAGAACGTACAAGAGTAAAATACGTTCTTTGGTAAAACTGCGTGACTTATTACTCTTGGTGCTTGCGGTCTACCAGCCATGGTAGACTACTTTTTAGCCTTAAACTGTGAGGCTAAAACTTTTAGCCATAGCAACAGTAAACACAAATCCAAGAAAGACTTTCATTTGTTTATTATTAAAATGCATAAAAATAAAAAATCAAATTAATAAAAAGTAAAGAATAAAAATAAAAATTAGCAAATAAAAAAAAAAAGAAAAGAAATGAAAACCTTAAATATTCTTTTATATATACAAAACAGTATGTTTTCTATTAGATAAATGGATACATAAATGTAATAACTCTGGTTATGTGTTATCCTTTGAACACAGTCATACTGTTATCTATCATTAAAAAGGTTTTCATAATTTGGGACCGCCGTTCGGAGTTTTTCCGAATATTCGATCGTTTGAGAATTCGGTAACATAAGATGAACTGTTCTCAAACTCGTGGTCAGCATAAAATCTAAATAAATAGCAAAAGCACGAAACTAAAATCAAATAATAAATCCTCTTTTCAAAGGCTAAGGTACATATTATTTATAAATATCTATTACAAGTTAATATTATGAAAATCAGAAAAATAACTATGGTTTTCTTAGTAACAAAAATAGTAAATCAAACATGAATATTCAATATTAACAACTTGCAAATAATGAAAATATTTCAATAAACGATAAAGGAAGAAATAAAATGGAATGTAAAGCTCGCAAGAAGAAAAAAAGAAGAAGAAAAATACAACGAATTCAAATAAATCAGAATCAAACAAAGCAAAAAAAAGCAAACCGCTCCACTAACATCTGCCACTTTCCGTTCCTCAGTTCTATTTATAATGGGATATAATTGGATGCGAGTATTATTATTAACCTGGTTTATTCCATTCATTCGTTCCCCTTTGTTTTAATCTGATCAAATGCTTCTTGTTTTATATTTAACTCATAGTTACGTATATTCCATGGCAAAATAAATAAATAAATAAATAAATAAATAAATACAAGTTGAAATATGAATGTCCGTGCATTCATATCATGAAAGTCAAAAACTATCTATCTATGAAGCTCAAATTTTAATGTAGGTTAAATTGTAGAATGTGAGCTCCCTCAGCATTTTGGTCTGTTTAACCCGTAAGGATTTCCCGATAATGAACTTCGCTACGATTATCATTTCAATGACTAAAAAGGAAGTGCTTAAATGTATCAAAGCTGTAGAGAAACGTGATTCGGTCAGAAGGATATAAGAGTACTCCAGCGTATCGACCTAAGAATGGATTACATCTGCTTAGGGCCGCGAAAATTACAAAATCTGTTCAAAAGTAACGAAGAATATGATTTATATATTGATTAAATAAATTTAACGTGCTAAAAATCTAATAAAAAGTTTCCAACCATATAGCACAATCCTTGATTAAAAGATGAGACATAAAAAGGATGAGAATGGGATGAAAAAAATAAAAAATGCCATATCACTTTGACGACTCCAGAAGGAAACACACATTTTTATACATGGGAAACTTGAAAACGAACCCCATTCGAAGGGGGCTCGAATACGTACGTTTTTTAATGTGATTTCACTCATTTTTTATTTTTTTCATCCCATGCTCATCCTTTTTATGTCTCATCTTTTAATCAAGAATATGATTTATCTCGTTCACAATGGTGGACCATCACTCTCGAATTCCTAAAATCCTAATTTTTTTCGACATATTTCGAACGTATTCATAAGACGGCGTCAGATCTCCTCAACTCCGTGATAGAGACGCGATACCAATGCAGATAATAATCGTTGTCATGTAAACTATTGAGAGGCGAAGTGGTTTGAATGAATAAGTGTACGGCACATAACTTTCCTTCTTGCAGAAACCATTGATTTAGAAAACGGAAATGCTGTACCGGCAAAACAGAGTTACCGGCAAAATTTGCTGTTCGGATTTTAAAGCCGGGCGCCGGATATCCGGAGGGACCGTTCGGTCTTGGTCACATTGCAAATTATTACAAACCGGTACATAAACTGAAGAAATGGGCAACAAACGAAGGCACAGCGCTAAGAGAAAGAATTCGCACCCTGAGCTGTCACCGGGAATAGACTGGGACGGACCGTTTCATCCTTTTAGGACTCATCAGCCAGCCAAACTCCACCGATGACAGACTCAGAAGGTGCGAGAGGTTAAGATCCCGGGTCTCTCTCCCGAGAACGGGACCTCCCCCCGAAAAAATCCTAACAAAAATTAAACAAAAATACAAAATAAAAATGTTCCTTGTCCTGCAATCCGCTAGGCACAAAAGGAATTTAATAAAGGCATTTAAAAAAAGAACGAAGCCGTGTGTTCAAAATGAAAAAGAGATTTAACGTGCCTGAAAATTAAAGAAATCGGTGGAGTTTGGCTGGCTGATGAGTCCTAAAAAGGACGAAACGGTCCGTCCCAGTCTCTTCCCGGTGACAACTCAGGATGCGAATTCTTCCTCTTAGCGTTGTGCCTTCGTTTGTTGGACATTTCTTTAAATTTTCAGGCACGTTAAATCTCTTTTTCGATACATAAACTGTTCGTGAGGAGTCATCTCAGTATGGAATATCTCATTGCAAGCGTACTCGTACTATTTGAGTTGCAAAACTGTAGAGACTGAGGGAATTTCTTTTGTAGATAATAATGTATTTATATTCTAATAATCAAGGAAGAAACACAAAGGATTTCTGGATTCATGATATTTAAATTAATAGACAGACAGAGTGACAGTTTTACTATCTTTTTTTTCAGTCCTAATAGGATAAGAATTGATATTTCTCAAATAAATAAATAAATAAAAACTATGTAAATATTGGGGAAAAAATTCCTCCGAAACTGAAAAAACACATTTAATGCAGTTTCCACAAATGACAAACGAGGCATTTTCGAGTAGATTTTGAAATCACTCTTTCACTGTAATAGAGGAAGACACTGAAAAATTGAATCACATCGATTATAATCGTTCTCTTGTATCGTATTTTGAATGTGAAAATCATTTTTATCCCATAGAGATTTTCTATCAAAAATAGGAGAAATCGATTTCTCTACTTCAATTCTCAATTCATTAGAATATCATTTCGAAAACAGCTGTAAAGTCGGAGATGAAGTCGTAGTCGCTTTTACTTAATCACTGAAATCGAAATAGGAGTTAAAAAAAATTACTATCAAAGATTGCAAGGACTGTGAAATCGAGGGCGAAATCGTAAAATCAATAAAAAATTTTGGCAGAGTCGGAGACGAAGTAGAATTCTTTTTTTTTTTTCGGATTCCACAGACCCCTCGAAAACAAACTTTTTTATTTTGAAAATTACGTCTAACGACCACGGACGAATACGCAACAATAAGTTTTCGTACTAATACTCTTTCAATGTGACCAATGCATCCAACAAACCCTCCCTACCATTGTACACCATTACACTGATTCTCCAAATGTTCCTGAACATATTTAAGGATGAAACACGTTATTCCGTCCATATCAGAAAAAATAGTCTTCCCAAATAAAAACATTTTCCTCAATCATAAGAAGCCATTGTAATTCTCATCAGCCTCTGATAGCAACAACTTAAATAGATAAACCGAGGCCATTAGCAGTAGGGCACGTGATCATGCTGCAACCTTAGTTATTGTAGATATTCCATATATTGCACATCTTCAGCGAGAACCAGACCGTATTTTAATTTCGAGGTCTTTTCCTCATTCGAGTTTAAGGGGAACGATCTAATTAGATATTTATAAGAAACCATTTCACTAAAGAGCCTCCTTTACGGATCCACTCAAACAGCAATATTTCTAAATAAATAAATAAATAAAAAAATACTTAGGGTTTAAAAAAAATATGACATCTAAGACCGATTAGATTTTGTTTTATCCCATCTTAATGTTAAGGATATTTCTAAAGATATCTTGAAGAACTTAAAACTTCGCGTATTTATGAATAATTTTGTTGTATTATTCGATTTCTAAAGAGTAATATATCAAAATATTAAAAAGGCGAGTTTTAAGAGCATTTAAAGTTATCAATACTTAGAACTGCTTTAATTTTGATTTATGTATGGAAATTGTAAAGGCAAGCATTAACATTAAACATTAACATTATTTATTAAATACAATATGAAAAACGACGAAAATGCACATTCGTTTGCTTTCACGCCTTGTGCCATCATCGACGGCAATCTGGAACAGCTGTTTCGTCCTTATTAGGACTCACCAGTCAGATTTACCCTCGATGATGAAGCTCAGAACGCGTGAAAGCTTCTGGATTCCCTTCTCCCGCTCTCGGAAGTGGGAGCCCGCCAAAGCAACAACAATAGAAAAATCGCTGTATCGCTGAAAAAAATAATGAAATTTGGCAAATCTACTATATTAAAGTTTATATCATTGTGCCACATATAATATTTAACATACAAAGGAATATATAAAAAACTTTCCGTTATTATATTTGAAATTTTATAACGGCACTGCCTCGGAATTAATAGATTTAAATAAATGAAAAATATTAATTTAATTTTAGTGGTCCCGTTGTTACTGTCATATTATTAAATGATATTGCTTTGGTAATGATAATAACGATGACAATAAGTATTTCATATTCGCAAATTCCTAAAATTAGAATTTGATTTATTAATATCTACATAGAGCTGTGTTTCTCAACCTTTATCATTTCACGGTGAATTTTTCTATTTGTCAGAAATCCCAAGGTACATCAACCCTTGTTCCTAAAAATCCCATCAAACATTTTCATTGCTTTTATTGCTCTAATACAATCTTTTGAAAACATCTATGATTTACAAATGAATGCAACAGTCTATTGTAAACATTTTATTTAAAACATTTTAAACATTTGGTAAATACTTGAAGTATTTTTAAAGATTATTTTAAAATTGAATTAATACTTTATTAATCTTTGTTGTTAGAATGCAACAGAATGTACTTTAAATCTGTGGTTGCCTGAACCATTTGACGCCTAGAAGTGTGAAGATTACAAATGCAATCTCAACACTTTCTTGCAGCACTCCACTGGGCCTCGTCACACCGGTTGAGAAGCTCTCACTTATTAGGGGTTCCTTTTAAAGAAGGACTCAATAATTCTTATAGTAATAACTAGCCAACCTTCAAATAAAATTTTTATTGATCTTGGATTCTGAGGTCTTTTTCTCAGTCACGTGATCGTTCATCGCGACCGGACTAAAATAGTTCATCTCAATAAAAGGAATTTTGGTATCTAAACTGAACAGTGTAGAAATTGACCTTAAATCACGTGACTTCCGGTTAACCCACGTAGATGAAAAATAAAAAGTAGCTATTCTCAATATTATACCTAATATTTAATACCTTATTTGCATTTCGGTGTCTTTCGGAGGAGTAGAAAAAAAAAAGTTTTATTTTATATATCAGTACATAGATAGATAGATAGATAGATACAGACACCTCAATAAACTAAAAAAAAATTTAAATAAGTTTCAACTCAACTGGGATTTCATTTTGGTATTTGAGCTGGGTTTTAATTCAGCGAAGTTGGATTTAAGTTTTCTATTTTGATTTACGATTTAAATTTGCCAAAAGTTAATTTTCGAGCTTCATTTTACCGCTGTTCAATTATTCAATGCAATCTCCACTGCGGATAAAGTGACGTCAGAGGAATAAAAAAACGAGATATATTTATTTTAAAAAGTTATTTTGCTAGTTATTTCATAAATCCTTATTTTATTTATTTATTTATTTATTTACTGTTATTATTGTTTTACTACTTATCTCAAATTATTGGAATACACGTTGTTTTTCAGTATATCTATGCTTCTCAAATATTTTATTCCAAGGAAGACGACGTCTTCATTCGTTTCTCTGTAATTTCATCAACTAAAATAAAGTCAATCGTCTTCCAAAAGAAGGACTTGAGTTTTAAAGAAAATGATTCAGTTTAAACTTCCCAAGAATTTGAACATTTGGTCAAGGTTCCAGGGACCATACCGGAAGAGTTAAAAAAAATTGAGCGTATTTATATTTAGACTGAGAATAAAACGGATAAATCACTTATTTATACAATCTGATTGAAGTCAGTATCATTAAAATATTCTTATAAGGGATAAAGAAACTAATTCTGTAGCAGTAAATCGAATTGGATTGGATTTCAGTGTCCGATATCTACAAAACAACAGAAATGGACTCAAATATGAAACAATTATTTTTGGGACTAGAAAAGCATCTCAGAAATTAAAGCATTCGTATTCCTCCGAATAGGTTACAGGAACCATAGCTTACCTTCGATTCATTCCTGTAAGTTTTCGATAAGACTAAAACAAGTCCTTTGTAGGTTCCCCATAGGGTTATAAAAAAAAGTTTCTTTTACGTTAAAAGACTTATGAAAATATTTGTATTTATAACCATATCCACTAACATTTTCGTTATTATGTTCCCCCTTTAATTGACCAGATATATTTCTTTTGTCACTTAAATTCCTTTTTCTTAAGGTTATTTCCTCAAAAACTTAAGTTTTCAAAATTAACTGAGTTATATTTACTTCTCAAGAAAAGTAACATTTTCAGTTGGGTTTTTTTTTTTCGATCCAACTCCAGAAAAAGCAAAGAAATAAACATTCTGTTTGTCAATAACGCGTAAAGATATACGCGTTATTCCACACACACTCAAGCCAAGGGCTCTCACAAATGCAATCTTCAACGCTCACATGAAAACAATGGAAATTTTTTCATTTAACATTAATTAGATACGAAACTAGATAAGTTTAAAAAAATAAAAATAAACGCGTTTCGTTACTTTCTTACAGCTACAATTACTATACTGTGTTATTAACAGCATATTATTTCCCATTTATCGACAAACCAGTTATTTCTGTGTCTATCTTATTCTGATTTGAATTCATACTAAATTAAGAGACTCAAAAGCATTGATATCTCTTTTCCTAAATTATGAATAAATTCCCAGTTGAATGAACTAGCAAATCATTTAAATAATGCTAAGCATATTTATAAATAATAATAATAATAATAATTTATCAACTCGAATTTATAAATTACAAGGATTTTAGGGGAAAATGCTTAGGAAGGGAAGAGAATTAAGATGTTTCCCTTTGAAATATTCGTATTTAATTCTTGTTTTGAATGAATACTGGCCTTATGCAATGAACTTTTGGCATGAGAGTGACTCTTTGAGGCCGTTGTTTCATCCTTCCTTTTAGAAATGTGGCAATTCGCTCTGCACATAAATTTGTTGTTACCAACGTCAGCTGTCAGATTTGCGAAATTTCTTCTGCAAGAAAGATGATCATTATTTTATATTATTTAAAAAAAAAAATTCTATTTCGCTTCAGACAGTAGCAATTGGAATCAGTGGAATGACGCTGTTGTTGTCATTAAATATTAACGATGTAAATTGTCTCATTATACAAAGAACACACTTACAACACTGCTCAATATTCAAAGCACTATTACAACACTGCACTTACAGCTATTCCTTCAGGAATCCAAATAAATTCAAAAGAAAGCAGTAGATTTACATTCTTCGTTGATTTCTGTTATTTTAAATTTTCTATAAAATTAGAGTAACAATTCCATTCAGACATCTTTTAAACGTAAAAACAAAATTTTGATCTGGCAAAACAGTCTTGAATTAGTGAAATCGGAGCACTAATTCCATTCAGATATTGCATGAGCTTGCATCAATATTGTTGGAATAATATACAGTAAATCTGATAGATTCTTTAATGAAAGAAGAGCATACCGTAATTCGTTTTGAAATGAATTCTACAAGATGCTCCAAGTTTTGGGTAGGAATGTCGTACCATGTCGACATGACTGTGTCGTTTAGTTGCTGCAGTCATAGGACGAATAGCCCTTTCTACCGCATTCCAAAAATATTCAATAGGGTTGAGATGGGGGTCTGCAGGCCACTGAAGTAACGACAACTCGTTGTTATATTTCTAGAACCATTCTATTAGAGTGAGGATAAGCTGCAGTCATGAAGGAATGAATTTGGTCAGAGATAAAGTCAGATAACAACGGACCAAGTATTTGCCAGGAAAATATTCCCCATACCATTGTATCCCAACTCTTAGCTTGCACTTCAACGCCAGACAAGACTGGTCCATGGACTTATGCTGCTTTCGTCAAAACCTTAGCCTTCATCAGCTTGATGCAAAAGGAACCTTACATCGGCAGACCAGATTACTGTTGCCTAGTTCTCAACGATCTAGTGTTGATGTCCTCGTCTCCATAAGATCGGGCTTTCTTATTCTTTGCCGACAACATCGGTACTTGTCGTGGTTGTTGGCTGTTATAGCCCAATTGAGAAAAGATACGATGCATTAAGTGATTCTATTCTGCATACCAAGATTGAATTGATGTGAATTGCCTGATGGGTTGTTGTTAACTTGCACGATTTTCGACATCCTTCTTATAGCCGTCTGATCTACAAGCGATTTTCCTCCACAGGATCAATGGAAGATTTTGTTTTTATCACCACTCTCGGTAAACTCTTGAAACAGTAAGTGGAAAGCCCAAAACATCTACTGTTTCACAAATGATCTATCCAGTACGCATAACACTAATTATCATGCCACGTCAAAATCAATCGCTTTCCCTATTATGCCAATTTTTCTAGGTCCAAATGACGCTGAAAGGCCTTGTTTATACCGTCCTTATTTAAACCGAAAGTCGCGGTCATATTACGTGATCGAACCAATCATTTATAAGAAGCGTTGTGTTATACCTAACAAAGTGATATCTTAGTATATTTATATTCAGACCCATTCAGAAATTAAAAACAATCTACATCTATGCTTAAGTAGACTGAATTTAATGTTGCCACTTTAAAATCACTTAAACATGAATAAACTTACAGTCTTATGTATCAGCAATTTACAAATTTGTAAAGAAGTATCTCGGTCCATTACGAATCAAACTCAAGAAAATTCAGCAATTGAGGAAACCAATCATAAACACTAGATAAATTTTAAGAATATCAAGAGTAAAAAAAAAAAAAAAAACATTCTATGATATTCCTTGTCAAACTTATTAATCTTTAACTACTCAAATTCGAAACCTAAAACTTTTAATTAAAATAAACTAAGAAAATCAATCTTATCGTTACTCAATAATTTGTTATAATTTTTTTTAATTTTTAAAAATTATTAATGAAGCTTATCTGAAAACTTTGTACAAATTAGGACAAAATTAAAATTTAAAAACAAATTTTAAAATTAAAGAATTCTGCAAATTTATCTTGTTGGATTTCACTTCAGCTCTTCAGCGTCTTTACTGTGATCGTTTTGTTAAATTAAAGAAATAATGAAGACTGAATTTAAGTCAGTTCATCTCCTGAAAAGACAGTGATTTACCACATGTGGAAGATGATCTAATCTGATCACGTTGATGAGTGAGATGAAAAGATCAAGAAACATGAATCGAAAGAAAGTTAAAAGAAAAATAAGTAAATTTAAAAGGATTTATACAAAAGATTGTCAAAATAAAAAAAAAAAAAAGAAAGAAAAATTAATCAAAGTAAAGAAAAGATCCAAGAATCTTAGAAATGGTAGAGCTTGATGGCGCAATGGATGGTGCAGTGGATTGTACATAAATTCGCCAACCGAAATCTCATTTGAAGATTCGAGAATTGGATAAACTTTAAAGGATTAAAAAGTTCAATGGTGAGTTGATTCTGAAAGCAAATTTGTTATTCTCACGGCTGATTTTCGCGTCCTCGAAAACCTGCCCAAAACGCGCTAGAAAACTTGCCATTTGCCAGTTGCAGCTGCCGAAATCGACGTCGCTTTTTACGGGGGTAGTAAACTTCAAGAGTGGAAAGTCTCGTTTTGTTCTCGTTGATATCGCGATTCAAACTGCCGTGCAAAGCAATAAAGAGATTGGTTTTGCAGCTTTAGTTTATTATTAAATATCCATTCATCCCATAGCAGAGATAAAGAAAAAAGGAAAAAAAAAAAGATTCCGGAAGAAAAGAAGATGATCGATGAAACCGTGGATGGAAACCACGAACAAAATACATTCAGTTTCTAGCATAAAGGTATAGCTATTGTAGTTTTTCAAATAAATTTTTCTCTCCACAAGACGCGCTGTTGTGGAATTGGATTTAAAACGTGCCTCAAATTAGATCATGTCCTATTTAGAGCAAATTGTAAGTTTTTCGAGTCTAACAATTATTCAGTATTATCATCAGAACTTTCAATAATCACGTTTGTAAAACAAAACAAAAATATAGAGAAGGTCCAAACGTAGGCTAGGGTCTAAATATGGGCTAGTTGAAGTATTCGGGTTTGGGAGGTAGAAACCCGCGCAGTAGAAATAAAGTGAAAATGTGTCCGAGTAACAAAGAGAAATGAGTAGAACAGTTGCTCGCCTACAGTCAAATTATTCAGACGTAGTTTGGTGATAAAGTGTCAATCAGCCTATTTCATGACGAAACATTTCACAGGTACGTTTTGTTATTTTATTAATCACATTCTATTGAATCAAAAGCTGATCTGTAAAATGCATGACATTACTTATTACATTCAGCGGCGTAGCAACGCCTTTGGGGGCCCGGGGCGGGAGTTCCATTATTCCACAATCAAAAAAAAAAAAAAAAGAAATACTTGGGTGGATGGGGCCCCTAGGCTGACTTGTGGGGCCCCCTAGGCTTTTACAACCAAAAAAAAAAAAGGAAATCTTGCTTTAACAACCCCCCCAAAAAAAAAGGAAATACTTGGGTGGATGGGGCCCCTAGGCTGACTGGTGGGGCCCCCTAGGTTTTTACAATAAAAAAAAAAGGAAATTTTCCCTAGGCTGGCTGCAAAAACCAACCAAAAAAAAAAAGGAATTTCATATTTAACAACCAAAAAAAAAAAAGGAAATAAGCTGGCTGTGAGGCCTCCTAGGCTGGCTGGTGGGGCCCCTCCCAGGCGGGGGCCCGGGGCGGACCTCCTCCTTTGCTACGCTACTGTTTACATTATAAACTTGTTCTAGTATAGTTTGTTCATTGCATTGAACCACGTGGTAATCGTGGGAACCGTCTTAATGTTTCTTACCAAATGGTCTAAATACAGGCTAAAGGTCTAAATAGGGCTAGTACGTATTTAGAACTTTTTTGTTTATTTGGAGCAAAAAAAAAACCAATTGATCTATGATTTCTTCTTTTCAGAATGCCCAGAAATACTCCAAAACATTATTCGAAAGGATAAAAGAAAGCTTAAAAACTCAATCTACCTGAAGATGACAGCAACTTAGAAATTCCACAAGGGGAAGGAAATTTGGGTCAAATGTTTTATGTGGGTCCACAGTGATTGTGCAAGTGCTGAAAAGGATGTTTGTTTATATTTGTGACTTTGGAAATAGACAATTAACATTTAATTTCATTGTTTCAGCATTTTTCACATTAAAAAAAAAAATCGAGTATTATAGTAAATTTCTGTTGGTAGTCCATACTTGGGCCACAATTTCAAAACCAGATTTCTATAACTTTAAAAAAAAAAAAAAATTGAAGAAATTTTCTTTGTTTTATTTTCAACCTGTTATCATAAAGTAGACTCATGTTCGATATGAAGCAAACTAGTACAATTTAATTATCTTAATTTTTTCTTGGTGAAATTCGTAAAATAAAAGTGATAACCCATATTTGGACCTTCTTCTCTATAAGTAATTCAAGCCGTGCTGGCATGGCCGTGCGGTCTCGGCGGCGGTCTGCCCTTGCGGCGAGAGTGCCAGTACCTGGGTTCGAATCCCGGTCGTGGCGTGGATGTTTCAATTTCCTTTCCTGTGTTGTTAGCCTCTTCTTCACTTTCTCTTCGGTCTGACGTCATTCCTTAATGGCGTCCTGGGGGCAGGCAACGGGAAACCACCCCCAGTATCTTTCCCCAGGTGTTTCTGGGAGTTCCATGTGAATTCCATAGAATTGGACCTGTCTTCGGACAGAATACTATGGATGGATGGAAGTAATTCAAATAATAAAACTGATCTGATCTTCAATAAAAAAGAAAAAAAAAATCCTTCAATGAATTCGAACTTCCTACCGTAACTACTGCACTTTTTTGTTCTATCACTTTAAACCGCTCAGCCACCATTACATGTGTTAAAGTTTCACTTATTTTAGTGCTTTTATGATTGTTAAAAATTCTTTTTTGGTCATTTTTCTCGGAAAATAAAAACAAGAACCTACAGAGCAGAAAGCTCATAGACACAAGTCTTTTAATTCTATGTTTAGATTTACCTAATAGGTAATAGTAAATCTCCTAATAATTCCATAACATTTATCTTTTCTTTGCTAACTGTGCCTAGGACCTTTGAAAACAAATTTTAAGAAATCCTCATTTTTTTTTTTTAAGAAACAAATAATAAAATAAAAACCCTCTAATGGGTAAAGGAAAAGGAAATTTATAATAAAGGGAGGCATTGTTGAGTCAAGCTGAGACCCGGGACAGCTGTTTCGAGATTATTAGGCTATCTTCAGCCAGGTCTACACAGCAAACAAAAACTCAAAAGGCGTTACCTGTTAAGAAAATAATAACAACAACGTGGAATTCAACTTTAGTTTCTGAGGGTTACTTGTCCTTTTAAGAATATTTTACTTTTCCCCCTCATGCGCCTTTTTTGGGCTTTTGCTTGCTGGTTAGCCCTGGCTGAAGAGAGGTCAAAAAGCTCGAAACGGCTGTCCCAGTGTCTCAGCTTGACACAAAAAAGCTTTCCTTTATTAAATGGAATATTTTTGCGAAAAAGATTTGACAGAATTAATAATATACCCTGTATTCCGTTTCAGATATCTTTCGACCATTGTTAGACGTATGCTTTCTTCTTATTAGGTCGGCTCAACAGGAAAAAGCGGTAATTTAAATTTACTGTGACGGCAAGCATTAATATAACAGTTACCATACAATAATGATGTAGACTCTAGGGAAATCTGAAACTGATTGTAATAAAATCTTAAAAAAATAAATAACTAAATAAATAAATAATTGACAGTAAATAGAAGGTTTATGAAGTTCCAATAAACTTATGAGAGAAACACTAGCATAATGGTAGATGCAAAAAAAGTTGAAGAGGTTTCGCTTGAGAAGAAGTACGTGATGTAACTGCCAAAGATATCTGTCAAAGGAAGTATGAAGGTCACGTGACCTAACATTTCAATAGAAACAGCTATAAATCACCACTCTTTGTTTTAGAAAGATTTCAATATTTTAAATTCGCGTTATACCGTATACTAAATAGAGATAATATTCTGCAATGCAAATTGAAGGTCTTTTAAACGTTATTTTTTTAATAAAAAAACCAATTATCTATCACTTAGAATTTATTCGCTGTCGTAGGTCCCTATTATCTGGATGATTGGCTTCTACGAAATGCATAATTAAACTAATTGTTGAATTACGTAAACATTGGCGTAAGTGATTGAGGAAATAAAGTTTCTTTAGATATTTTTATTTTTAGAACAGAAGAAAATTTTGCTTATGAAAAATATATTTTCTTTACAGTTATTAAAATACGACCTCAAATATTTTTGGAACCACACACGAATATTTGAAAGTTAGACCAATGAATAAATAACTAAGCATTACATTTCCAAACTTACGATGACTTTAAATTAAATTTTAATTTAAAAAAAAATATATTTTAAAAAATTTTAACATCAACTTGAACACTTAAAACGTCGAAAATGAGAGTCCTAAATTAAGCTTATGATCTATAATCGGTAATAAAAGATTGCCACCTACAGTTGAGAACCCCTGGATTACATCAGACTTTCGCAGTAAAGGTCAAATGTAATAACATAAATGTAAGTATTTATAAATATTTCTTCTTTTCCATTGATAAGAACACTTAAAATACTTTCACTATATTTATAAGTGAATGAAATTGGTTTCTTTCACAATGAAATAACTTGACGTGAAATAATAAACCAATGAAACAACTTTAATATTGGAGAATATTTAGGCCTTTTTGCTTTCTCTCGTTGCTTGCTCAATGCCCGGTTGGTTTTGTCACGTAATCCCTGTGAAGTTTTTCTCTCAAGGTGTCTCTTAAACCTTTCCAGTCAATTCAAATCCTACGATTCATCCATTTCTATGAATTGTTTCTCGAAAGGCAGCGAGGGACAAATTTCGTCGCGCAAAGTTTTCCATTCAAGCAACCCAATCACACTTTCTTACCCATATGTCTTCTAGCAGCCGATTTACTTCTGTGTTTTCTTCGTCTTCGGTCTTCATATTTCCACGTCGCCGAGTATTTTCCCAAATGTCGAGGGAATGTTTTCATTACCTTCCCGTAACTCAATCGACTCTAATGACGCATGCGTCGCGTTCCGCCTAATGCTCCCGATCTATTTTATTTTCTTCTCCGATATAAATCACAGAAAAAAACAATAATGAATAAAGTAATAATAATAAAAAAAATGCGAAACAAAGTAGTCACTACTGACGCAATTGGAAAGACTAACTTAAAATTAATGATCTAAAATTCCGTTCCCGGATTTTCCTTGTCCTTGTCTAGGTATCTAGAAATTTTCCTATCTCTAGGTATATATATTTGAATTTTTTTATTTAAACTCTTCAACGTTTAAATCAGAGATCTCTTAAAATAAGCTATTTAAAAAGAAAAAAAAAAGCTCCTTTTTTTAAAAAAAACAAAAACAAATAAGAAATAGTATATTCTAAAATTCCAAATTTTGTAGGCTTTTTTTACTTTCAATTTAGCTTGAAAATTTAAATTAAGATTGATTTGTAGCAGATTCAAACTTCCACTAACAAAAACAACTTTCTTTTTTAAATTTTGACTGACTATACATACGAAATCTTCCTATTCTGCTTGATCATTTTTATTCTCTACTTGTCTGTACGACATCACGTGAAAACGACGGTACGGATTGCCATAAAATTCGATACCTGCCTTATTTAAAATCCAAGTTAGAACATTGTTCCATTTATTTTCATTCACACCCATCCCATCCCTGAAAAACGACTCCGAAATCCTTCGCTAACTCGTATTTCTTTAAAATTTTGAATGATATTTATTTATCGCTAAACTTAAAATATGAGTATTAAAATAATCATACTCCTATGTTTACTTTGACCATTCTTCTTCCCTCTACTCCCCAGAGCTGCATGCTCAGTACGTGATAATACCTGAATTTCTATCCAGTGTCAAAATTAAAGTTTCAAAAGCACCTTTCGAAATGAATTCGTTAAAACAGGGAAATATTAGATCATCGTTTTATTTTTCCTCTATTTTCTTCGAAAGTAACAACCAAAAATTTAATTATTACTAGAATAATTTCTGCAAATATATTCGCTATACTTTTACTTGTGCAATTTGGAAAATATTGATTAACTGGATGAGAAGTATTATTTTTACAGCGAAAAATCAATGAAGAGTAAATAGAGAAAATAGGTTAATATAGATAAAAACATTATTGTTAAAAGTTCCATTACAAGAAATAAACGTTATAGTAGACGATGTAAGGTTTTGAAGACATTTTGATGCAAAATGGGCAAATGTTGATTTAAGTCATCTATTTAATTATATATTAATAAAATGGAAGAAAAGCAATGGGATTTTTTGTTTTTTATGGCCTTATAACTAAAATTTCTCACAAAATAACAGAAAATAAAATTGAGCCAAATACTTAAAAAAAAACTACTGTATTTGAGTAGTATAGTGATTCTCCGTAAATAAATCGATAATTATTAATCATCGTTTTAATATTTATTCTTATTTTAGCTTTGCAAAATCGCTTAATACAAAATACTATAATATTCCATGAAGTTCACATTAGCCTATTTTGAATTTTAAAAAATATACAAATAAAAATATCCAAATCATTTCTGACGTCTACTAATAGATTTAACTATCAAATAATCCAATGAATAATCTTAATTTTATTTTTTATTTTTTTTCCACATATAGTTGTTTTTGCTTTGTTATATAAAACTGTAGAGTTAGTAAACTTTAATTTCTATTCCTAATAGATTTTTATTATCAATTTATCTACGTGAATAAATAGATCATATTTAAGGTAGGACCCAAAAGCGCCAACAATTCAAGAATGGATATCAAATATACAACCTCCGTGAGTTATCAGCAGTTTTTCTAACTTTTAAATTTCTCTTTGAGTCTCACATTGAACATAAATTCTCGAAGAGAGAATGGAAACCTATAAAGGAGAAATAGGAATACGAAAAGGTTTGCTTGTAACAGTCACGGAGATCTGGCAAATAGTTTATTAAGCGATTCAGAACGAAGTAACACTTATCTGAATGTAATTGTTTGCAAACATAAATATAATAATTATTTTTAAAAAAAAAATTATATACCACGTTTTTAAGACGGACTAAAAAGTATAAAATAATTTTTCCTAGCCCCATATAGATAGTCCTGAAACTTTATGATTGTAAATTTTTAATAGCTATGAAAATACTTGTAAGATTTAAAACAAAAAACGTGGGGCGCAAGCAATAGATAATTGAGATTGTATGCGTGGAGTGTATATTACCTTGCGCCCCACGTTATTCGTTTTAAATCTTACAATTATTTTCATGGCTATTAAAAATCTACAATCACGAAGTTTCAGGACTACCTGTATGGGGTTAGGAATCTGTATGGGGCTAGGAAAAATTATTTTTTACTTTTTAGTCCGTCTTAAAAACGTGGTATATTAAAAAAATATTTATTTTAAATAATTATTTTCTGTTTTTTAGTCTTGTGTGTATGAAATTTTTCAATCGATTTTAAACATTTTGATGAGATTATAACAGAGACATCTGATAAATTTCAGGTTTATGTCAGTTCTCTTGTCGTTTTTGCTTCTCCTTCTGTAGGCGTCGCTTGCGTTGGTGGCTGTCTCCTTGACCATTGAAGAAATTGTCATTAATGCACTAATCACTATTAATATTATTATTATTATTATTACATAAAAAAAAAAAATTAAAGAGATTGATGTATTATTATCGCGCGTCGGCAGCGCAGCGCTCTGCCGCACGGACCTGTCATCGCGACACCTCCAGCGCCATGCGGCCATCTGCAAAAACACTGACAGCGCCGCACCGACCTGTCATCCGAAGAATTATGGTTCCCTAACGAACAGACAAAGTTAATATTAAGAAAGCGAGTTAATATTGCATTGTCATCCAGTTCTGAGCTATGTTTAAAGCTTCAAGTCTCTAGCTCATCGGGAAGTTAGGTTAAAATCAATTACAAAATTTGTACCGAACAAATAAACGGACAGACAAGATAGCGAGCTAATAAAAACTTAATAATAATAATAATAAAATTCATGCTATTCTATAGCAATCAGTGGAAACTTCCCAATGTGTATATGTACATAATCGTTTTTTTTTTTATTCTACTTAAAAATCTTTCTTAGGGCTTTTAACTGATTTAAACTATGTTACTTATTACTTTCATTTCTGACAATTAATAGTTCGCAAAAGTTAAGAACACTGTTCCATTGGTGACCCATTGATTTCTAATTCGAAACTGATTATATGAGTTTATTTCAAGACCTCTAAACATCTCTAAGCTTATTATTTAAAAGAGGTTAAAATATTTTTAAAGTAACAAATACCAAAAAAAAAAAAAAAAAAAAAAAAACATTTATGAAGTTTATGAATGCGAAACCTGGAAGCAATAAATAATGAAGAGTGATGAAATCCTTTATTTAGCATTTTGTTTAACCTCATCTCTTCGTCATTATTTAACCAACGGAAAAGACAGGTCAATATTGATCGGTAATTGATCGGTTCATAAATATCCATTAGAACAGCGTGACTCAAACGGTAAGTCATGTTCAATGGTAGGGCTTGAAAGTATTCTGGTAATACATATAAAGAAATTTTAGAAACGAAATTCAGGAGAAAGTCAACAGAATTACATCTAAAAGTTTGTAATGTAGAGGCTAATAGAGAGATAAGACTAGGTCCAGGCCACGGTCACGGAGTTTCTACCGGAGACCTTCAGACGCTGGGTAGATGTTCAAGATCAGATTTACATAAATTCGTCAATCTGGACTACAGAGACGTGGAGTTACGGGATAAAACAGAATACAAAGTCAAACGAGCTTTACATAGCCACGAGGCCCTCAAGCCAAGAATTCGGGCCAAAGACTTAAATTTATATACACTTGTAATTTTGTCAACAATTATCATTATTTAAGTTAAAGGAGTTTAACGTGCTGTAAAATAATTCAAATTAAATAAAATAAGAAAGGAATTCAGCACAAATATTTAACCAAATTGCCTTTCTGGTTCGATTATCGGGAAGGAATCAGGAACGGCTGTTTCGTCCTACTTGGGACTCATCAGCCCGATCTCCGCCTTCCCCGATAAAAGACCAAGAAAGACAAGATACTTAAGTGGAGGTCACCGTCACACCTGGTCACCGTCACACCGTCGACCCCCGCAGAACAAAAAACATCAATAATAAATGTTGTGCTAATTACCACAACCAAAAACCTCTTCCTAATAACTGATAGGATTGTAGGTTATTTTAATATAAAGAAACATAAGTTAAAGGAGTTTAACGTGCTGTAAAATAATTCAAATTAAGTAAAACAAGAAATGAATTCAGCACAAATATTTAACCAAATTGCCTACTTGGGCCGTTTCGTCCTTTTATCGGGGAAGGCGGAGATCGGGCTGATGAGTCCCAAGTAGGACGAAATGGCCGTTCCCGATTCCTTCCCGATAATCGAACCAGAAAGGCAATTTGGTTCCAATTACAATAAGTGTTCAAAAATACTACCTTAAACTTCAATACACTTATTGATCCTGTCTTCAAATGACTGTACACAGAACAGAAGCATATCTGCGGGAATTTCAGCACAGGCGTTTCTTATGCGTTCTACCATATTTTCACGGTCTGTTGGCACTTCTTGATAAACCTTATCTTTTAGATAACCCCACAGAAAGAAATCCGGCGATGTCAAATCAGGCGATCTAACAGGCCAATTAATAGGGGCACCTCTGCTAATCCACCAACCATTGTAATCACGGTTGTAATACTTCCCGTGCATGACGTGAGTAATGCGCTGGGCAACCGTCATGCTGATACCACATACACTTATGGACAAAAAAATTAGCGCACCAAGAAGGAGTCGTCAAAATGAAACGAAAATTTACATACGTAATGACTACTTTGATATAAGTAAATGATTAGAAAATCAAAGAAAAAGGATAGTTTATTTCAGAGAAAAAGGCAAAAGAACGGAGGAGTTAATACTCCGTTGGACCCCCTCTAGCGCGAATGCACGATGCGATACGATCGGGCATTGAGTCATACAAGTTCTGTATGATGTCTTGAGACATTTCGTTCCATATTTGCTGTAACCTTGTCTCTAGTTCGTTCAAACTCGTGGGATGCCCAACTCGTCGTCCCAAATGATCCCAGATATGCTCGATTGGAGACAAATCTGGGGATCGGGCAGGCCAAGGAAGGGTAGTAACAGTGCGGAGACAGTCTTGTGACACCCTTGCCGTATGAGGCCGAGCATTGTCTTGTTGAAAAATGGCTCCTGGGAGCCGTTGCATGAGTGGCAACACATGTGGTTGCAGGATTTCATGAACATACCGCTGGGCTGTCATGGTGCCACGGAACAATACTAGGGGTGACCGTGTATTGTAGGCAATGGTACCCCATACCATCACACCAGCTGTGGGAGCGGTGTGTCGCTGTACAGCAAAGGCAGGATTGAAGCGTTCACCACGGGCTCTCCACATACGAATACGATTGTCATCACTGCCGAGATTGAATCTGGATTCGTCGCTAAAGACGACCTGGTTCCATTCCGCTGCAGTCCAGTTTCCTCGTGCGCGGCAAAACTCCAAACGGAGGCGTCGATGGGTGGGCGTCAAGGGCAGCACATGTAATGGGCGCCGCGATACCAACTGTCCTTCAGCCAGGCGCCTTCGTATGGTTCGAGAAGACACAGCGGCCCCTAGTGAAGGTGCTACCTGTGCCTGGATGGCGGCCGATGAAGCAGTTGGCTGTACGCTTGAATTTCTGACTATGTGGCGGTCTTCTCGACGACTGGTCTGTCGAGGGCGTCCTGAGCCTGGTCTTCGTGTACATGACATCTCTCGGGTCCACTGGTCCCAACACCTCCTCACAACACAATCAGAGCGGCCTAATTGACGAGCTACTCGCCTAGCTGACCACCCAGCTTCCATCATCCCGACGAGTCTCCCTCTCTCAAACTGCGACAACTGCGTATACTGTCTTCGAACACGGCGTAATGGCATGTCTACCTCAGCTCTTCCTTTGTAAATGATTCAGCACACTTAAACAAGCTTTGGTTACCTGTTTTATACTCCGCAGAGTACGATGTTCAACGCCCTCTACCGGCTATACGTAATGTGCAATCACGCTGCATTTCTAATCATTTGCATATCTCCCCGACATGTACCTTCATTGCAAGTTTCGTTACGATCCCGCAATTATTTCTTGGTGCGCTAATTTTTTTATCCATGAGTATACTTTGTCGAACGTCCACGGCAACATCCTCAAGTGGTATTGGTAGTTCCTGTTCCAAAAAATTTCGGTATCTTTGTTCCATTCAAAGTACCTTCAATAAAATAAGGACCAATGAGTTTGTTCCCTATGATTCCACACCAAACGTTAACTGACCAAGGACGTTGATGTTCAACTTGTCGTAACCAGTGGGGATTTTCTACACTCCAGTAATGCATGTTATGCCGATTAATGCTACCATGGTTTGTGAATGTAGCCTCATCTGAAAATAGTATATTAGCAAAGAAATTGAGATTACTTTGCAGTTGTTGAAGAGCCCATTCACAAAATACTACTTGATTATGAAAATCCTCGCCATGAAGTTCTTGATGCAGTGAAATGTGATATAGATGATACCTATGACGATGCAATATGTTGACATTACTATCTAGGGACATTCCGGAATCGCGTTGTAATTGCCGAGTGCTTATCTGTGGGTTTTGGTGAACAGCTGCTAGTACAGCTGTTTCATTAGCTTCTCCTGTAACAGTTTTTCTTCGTTTCCTTTTCTTGGTTTGTACGCTGCCATCAGAGATAAAGGCATTCACAATTTTGTAAAAAAAAAGAACGAGAGCGAACATTATCTGGAAACCGCTCAGCATACAAGGCAACACCATCGTCAACATTTCTCCTACATTCACCATAAATCAGAATCATTTCAATTTTTTTCTTCTACGGTTGCACGATTCATTGTCCACTTGCAATTCTGTTCTACTGTAGAAATGAAGGGTAGATGTGCAAGCAATAAAACCTACTCACGTACAATATTAGAGATGCTTTCAGTTCTAATTCTGAAAGATAAGTGAGCTATGATCGCACTGCACTGCCTTTTATGATAGAGCAGTCCTCTTTTCGTTTTGTCGGAGGAATACAACGTTGAGAATGGGATTTCCCATTACAAGTTATGAAATAATTGCCTCTCTCACTCTCGCAGCGTGGGGGTGGGGGGTTAATTCACGTGTCATTGGAAAGCATTTTGATAAAAATCACATACGTCTACATTTTTATTTCTCTGATTTCATATGATTTTTTATTTCTTGAGATATCCCCAATTTTCAACGATGTTTTACCCATTTTGATTTTTGTCGATATCAGCACCATCTGCGAGCAACCCCGACGTACAGTACATCAAATCAATGTGAAATTTTCTGGAGAATCCGAATTTGCAAAAAAAAATGGGGGTAACTATTTACGTTTTTCTTCCCAACCCCTCACCTCATAGAGGGTGGGGGTGGGGGGTCGAGTTTGGTATCATTGGATGTCCCCCTCCGAGACG
>JAFIDM010042864.1:0-14757 GCA_023159025.1 Thereuonema tuberculata
AAATTAACAAGATTACTGATGAAATCAAGTTTAAAGTAGAAAAGGAAGTGGACAATAGTCTAAATTTTTTGGATATATGCTTAACCAGAAATGAGAATAAGATAATTATGAAACATTATACAAAAAAATAAAAAAGTGAACACATACTAAATTATGAATCAGGACATGGCATAAACATAAAAAGAAACATTATTGAAAATTATATGCAAAGGATTGACGTCAACACAAGTAGTGAAGATGAATTCAATAGAGAAATTATGAATATGAAAAGAATCCTTAGTAAAAATGGATACAAGGAGAAATTCGTAAATAAAACTATAAAACAATACCACACATTGAAAATTAAAGAGTTAACAACAAATAACAACAGAAGATATTTCATACCATACTTAAACAAAAATAGTCTGATTTTAAAAGAAATTTGCAAAAGTTTTGGTTTCAATATTGGATTTGAATATAACAACAAACTGAAAAACATTTTATGTTGCAAATTGAATAGTAGTGTTAAAAAACATGAAATGGGTATAATTTACAAAATAGAATGCAAGAATTGCGATTTATTCTATTTGGGCGAGAGTAAAAGAACAGTGAAGGAACGAATGACGGAACATGGTACCAGCATTAGGAACAAGTACATTGAAAAATCAGAAGTGGCAGAACATTGTGTGAACAGAAATCATTGTATTAACAACGAGATACAAATTTTATATATTGAAGGTGACACCAAAATAAGAAAGATAATAGAAAGCATGTGTATCCGGAACACAAAAAGAAAAAACATGAATAGGAATGATGGTATGGAAATAGAGAAATTTTTCACAAGATTAGCTAAAAGTTTTGTAGATAAAATATGCACAAAATGTAATAATAAGGTTACAATCAAGGAACTAAATTGTTAAGCCCCATCGTATATTATTGTTAAAGAAACAAAGATTGGAACTAAATGGTATCATTTTCATATATTATTTATATTTTCTCGAGGAATTTTATGTAATTTAGAGTATTGTTCTTCAAATTATTGTTATTTTAGGCTTGAGAAAGAAAAGACGCAATTTTTTTGTATTAAATGTAGTTGTTTTACATTTAAATTTGGTGAGATGTTTAGAATATTTAATAGTAGAGGCTTTAGAAGGAAAGATCTACTAAAAAAGTATGGAAACTTTACATTATCTTATCTTCTTTCAATAAGTGTATGCTTTAAGATTTCCAAGCATTTCGATCTTTTTTTTTGATCAACTCTCATTAACGAAAACTATTTCAACTACAGTATGTAAATCGCCATGTTTGAATTTGGAGTTACTTATTTACGAATTCTTAATTATTAACGTGCAATGGACAAATTATTCAAATACATTTTCTTTTTAAAACTTGTTATTTACAGAAAAGTAAGAGTGAAATATTAGTGACATTCTTTGGAAAGTGAAGATCATCAAATCATTCAGTTTATATACCTTAATACTTCTGAATCGCTGGATGGATCTTCTTAAAACATGGTATGCAAATTTCTGAACAAGAGATGATCAATGTTTTACATTTGTAATCTTTTCAAATTGAGTTGAAATCGAGAAATCACAGCAAGAAAGTTAATAAAAAACTCACATACCCAAGCATTATAAAAAAAAGAGTGGGTTTCTGTTGATGTCTTAAAAAACGGATTCTAATCTTTTAATCTAATCCATCTGTAGATTTGAATCAGATAATTTCGATTTTGGAGTCGAAAGTTAAAACGAAAATTCGTCTGCTATTATGAAGACGGATATTTTTTTCTTTTGGGAAATATTATGACTTTACCTTAGCCGAGGTCATCCCTCAAGCAGTTAGATTTATTATTAACAAGTTTATTTTTGGTAAATCAATTTTTTAAAGAAATTAAAAAAAAAGATAAAATATATACTTTTATAAATAAATAGTTTATTTACTGTTCAGTCGTACCCTTAAGTTTTCTTGAAATATTTGGTAACTCATGATGTTTACGTACAAAATAATAGAGTTGAAGGACTCCTAACTCAAGCAAATACAGACAACTGGAAACCTTTTATTTCTTTTATATATCTCTTCTTTCAATGCATCTAAAATTCTGAAAATTTAAATAAGAATTTTTTTCTGGGATTTCAATTTTCTTGTTTTTAATTTTCAAAATATTCAGCAACTAGCAGCAAGGTCTGTCGGACGACAGGCATAAAACAATCTGAAAAATCATTTTATTATCAACTGTCAAATATAATGTAACTGTAATCTAAAAACTGTGCTAGCTTGTGAACGAAGCTTCTACGGCAAAAATGGTTTTCAGTTTCGAAATCAGCGTAAACAACTAAGTAAGTATGCCAAATTTCATTAAAATGGATGCAGTGGTAACAAAATTATTTGGTTTTGAACGTATGTTTTGTTATAATTTCAGTTGTCGAGGTCAGTTCCCAAGAATAAATTTTGATGGAAACAACATGGAATGACACAATGAACTAATATTTTCATGCAATTTGAGTATCCTTGATTCAATGCTACCATTGAGAATTGTTGGATATATCTTAATAGCTTAATTATATCGAGTTACAGACAGACAGACGAACTTTGCCAATTTATATGAAAATATATATATTTGATTCGATTGATGATTTGAAATTTTTTTTTTAACATGTATCCGACCTATTTAGGTGTACTTCTTACCTGTACAACTGTAATATTGGTTCTGAGAGTTTAAGCTAAAGGATCATTTTCCACCCTAAAAGAAAAACGAAATACCAATCATATCTAAAATCTAATTTATCTAAAGAATAATTATTATTTTTGACTCATAACGTCAAAAGGCATTTAAAACTCACCTTTGTACAATCTAAATACTGCGCTAACTTGTGAACGGCAAAAATGGTTTTCAGTTTCGAAATCAGCGTAAACAACTGAGTAAGTATGCCAAATTTCATTAAAATCGATGCAGTGGTAACAAAATTATTTGGTTTTAAACGTATGTTTTGTTAGAATTTCAGTTAAAATTTTATGGAAACAACATGGAATGACAAAATGAACTAATATTTCATCCTATTTGAGTACCCTTGATTCAATGGTGCCATTGAGAACCTTGGATCTATCTTAATAGCTTAATTATATCGAGTTATGGACAGACAGACAGACAGACACAGAGACGAAATTAGCAAATTATATAAGTTGATTAATTTAAATTAAAATTCAAAATCAGTCACTTTTTTTGGGTTTTTTTCAGATATTACTCGATATTTTCAACTCAAAAAATTTTGACAAAAACCTGAAATGATAAAAAATTCGTTAGATATATTATATTATATAATTATATAATATTGTATTTAAAATATTTATTACTAGCTGAACCCGGCATGCGTTACAATGCCACTCAAAGATAAAAAGGGCCGGTGTCGGTCCGGGGGTTGGATACTTAGGTCCTTGTGTCGCCTTCCACCCACCCAAGTGTGGTGTCCCTGCCCCATAGGACAGCGAATTTCTAAATTTTTGCATTAGACTTGGGGGGGGGGGGGGCCCGAGAAGGGGCCCAAAAAATAAGGTCCCAGTGTCGATAGGGGGTGGGACACTTATGCCCTTGTATCGTCTCCCTCACCCAAGTATGGTGTCCCTGCCCTCCCCCCCCACATAGGGATCGGATTTTTCACTTTTTGCAGTAGACTTGCGGGCCCGAAAAGAAGCCCTAAATATAAAGTCCCGATGTCGGTCGCGGTTGGGACACATATCCTTCTGTTGCTTTACTCCCACAAGTATGGTGTCCCTGCACCCCTTAGGGGATCGGATTTTTCATTTTTTGCAATAGACTTGTGAGCCCGAAAAGGGGCCCTAAATATATGGACTTGGTGTCGGACGGGGATGCTACACTTAGATAACCGTGTCGACTTCCCCCCCATGCAAATGTGGTGTCCCTGCCCCCAATAGGAGAGCGAATTTTTTACTTTTTGCAATAAACTTGGGGGGCCCGAGAAGGGACCCTAAATGTAAGGGCCAGGTGTTTACTAATTCAGAAAGCTTCGCGGGCGTGCCCACAATAACTTTGATGAATGATATAGCAACGCATATGGCATAGGGGAGACCGGGGCAGAGCGGTCCACTTTTTTTGTTGAATTTTTTTTTTTTTTTTGTTAAGAGATTTTCCATTGCATTTATTTTTGTCAGAATCGGGAACTATTCAAGAATGTAAATACTTGATTTCATTTCATAATATTCATAAATAAAATTGGTATTAATTCGCAAAGCAAAAATGGTAGAGTGGTCCAGCCTGCCCCGTGGTCGGCACGTTGGTCCGGGTAAGAATAACAACATTTAAAGTAAGATTTTTATTGAATATAAAATAATATGCCATTTAGGATATCATGAAATAAAGTTTAACTTAACATAGACTACCTAAGGTATTACATATTCAAGTAAAAATTTAAAATAATCATTATGTAGTTGAAAGTCGTAAATGAATAATATCAAATAGGTTTACATGGAATTAATTAATCACTTTCACTAGAGAAATCTTCTTTGCAGTTGAGGCATTCATAAAATAAACCCCGAATATCACTGGCTACGCAGGAGCTATGGGCGTATCTCTTGCACTGCGTACATTGAATCCACTCCTGCCATGGTTTGCTTTTTTTAAAGTTCTTCAAACAGGAGCGGCGCACATCTTCATCATCACTAATCATCTGTAATTGTTTCCTCTTTATCCTTTTGCCTTTGCTTCTATTTGGTTTTTTTTGTTTATGTTGCTTTTAGAGACTGTTGGCCGAGTCATGTTTTTTGTTGCTACTCTTTCTTTAGATTTTCGTTGCTCTTCTTGCAGAGCTTTTTTTACTGGCGTATCCGTCAGTATTGCCGTTGACCTTTTTTTGTTCTCTATTAAGATTATTAAAATTATATTGTTATTTATGCCATTTTTTAATGCTTTCTAATGTAACAAAGTGTGTATAGAATTTGTATTTAATTTAGAGTTTCACTTACTGAAAATTGTGTTAGTTCACTTAGGGATGTAATTGTGTGACGCTTCCTCTCCTGAAATTTTTTAGACTGATTGGGTGTACTTTTTGCCCGTGTGTTTCAGATTCATCAACTGATCTGATTTTTCCCGCCAGAGTGTACTTAACTTTTCTCTTTTTGTTCCCATGGGAAAACGAAACAGATAAAACCACGTGATCACTCAATCAACGCACAACTGTTTTTTCGAAGTTTTTCTTTTTCTTTCGCACAAATTGTTTTCTAAATAAGCTGAAATCATTAAAATAATATTTAACCATGAAATATCACAATAATAATATACAAGACTTTACCAAACACAAAAATTCAAATACATAATTACAACAATACAATTATTAAAAATCAAAATATATTCCCTCAGAGACCAAGATTTTAATCGTGTCATATTGCCAATTCCACAACGTGACAGTTTGCATAGTTTTTAATTAGAATTTAATAACAGTTAAATGTGTAAATTGGCTATTTTCGAAGATTAAGATGCCTTCGGAAGAAGTCTTCCCTTATTACGGTACTTGCTGAGAGGAATTACTAAAGGGGTAATATCCTTTAATAATATAGGCTACACACAATATATAATTGCCTACATAAAAAAAATATAAAAAAATGTAATATGTAATAATATAATACAATATAATATAATAGGACTAATAAATATATAATACAGAAAAAAAATATAATGTTTAGTGCCAAAATATTTTATTGTAAAAGCATCGGGGCAGAGTGGACCACTGGTCCAATGTGCCCCGTGTCGTTCGGTCCACTCTGCCCCATCGCCATTTTGGCGTTTCCTTCAGTTGTAACTATCGACTACTTTAAGTATTCAATTCATACTATAGCTTAAAATGATCTTTAGATTGCCGCCTTTAATATACATATTACGGTTGTGTTATTCAATGCATCGCTGAACGGCAATATTAAAGTATAAACAACACTAAACATTTACTTGCCTGAATAAAAACAAAACAATCGATCACCTCACTGTCACCAATAAGCCGAATTCACTGACGCTTTTGTGGTAGCAGCGCCACAATGGCACCAACCTTCTATCCGATTTTTGGCACATTCTAGCGTCTACACGAATTACTAAAGTCAACGGTCCACTCTACCCCTAGGTCCACTTGGCCCCGGTCTCCCCTATATGAATGATTTTAGTTCTCATTGTCACCACCACGTGCACATTTGGCTTTTTCACCCCTTTTCAACCCCTAGGGGTGGGGGTCCCGGTTCTAAGGTAGCCTATCTTTTGCGCAGGGTCCTAAAATGTAATTCTGCGAAGTTTGGTCCAGATAGGTCAAAGGGCCTAGGAGTGTATAAAGGACAAAGAAAGAAAGAAAGTAACATTCACTTTTATATTTGTAGATTAGTGCAGCAGTTATTTTTTAAATAATTAAAAATTATCTTATAGACCCTGTGTATCGAGACTTGGTTGTGTACTGATGACTGCTCCTGGCTGATGATCGCCATATTAGCGTGAAACAGCTGTACCACGATGCCATTTTGTATACAGCTTGGTCTCACCCATTGTTATTATTATTAATTAAAAACTATATTGATTTAAAATTCTGTAAGATTAAATTACTTTTCTAAACTTTATTATTCGCCAAATTTACAACAAAATATAATAAAAGAATATATTTCTTAATAACGCATATGATTTTTTTATTTTCAATCAAAAATAAAATATACTTTTAATTTAAAAAACAAAAAAAGAAAATTGTATTTGGCGATTGTACCTTATACAATATTTATAGGAAATTATTATTTTTTTGATAATTACAGAGTTGAGGTTATTCTCTCTCATTTCTAACATTCTCCATCCATCAGTAATGAAATTAGTAATCAAGCAGGTGAATTACCCTTATAGAAGTAGCTTTTTCTTATTAATTTTAATTTCTCAAAAACTGGAGTATAAACTAACGTAAAATCACAAAAGATATCTATGACTTGATCAGATTCATCTTGATCCACAGTACAAATTCAGTTTTCCGAATGATATCTATAGGTTACTAATACGTGTACGTGATCGGGAGTGTCAGTTTATTACTTAGAATATTGTCGACGTAGTAACTCAAATTGTAAATCAGTGACATGCATTGATATGCATCAACTTTTATACTAAAGAACTTAGTCTTATTGTCTTATGTTTATATTTTGGTGTTCATAAACCTTTTAAGACTCTTTCCAGATGAAATTTTGCAGTTAAACATTAATATATTTTGTAGATGTGATTAGATATTAGTATTTACAACAATTACTTAGAAGAATTGACTTTAATTCTTTAGTTTTGTTATTTTACTTTCTTCGAGTTGAAACAAGCAAACATAGGAACATAATTAAAATAAGTCTTATTTAAATGAAATTGATAATAAAGTTCTATTTTTAAAGAAAAAGTTCCACCATTTATTTATCACTGATTATTTCAATTGTTGTGTATGTTTATAACATGTAGGTTTATTTCATGGATGTATTTTTAAGAAACAGACTTCATTACAATTATCAATCCAGGTAAAGTTTAGTAAAAACATTCTCCAAATAATTAAATACAGAAATTGAATGTGGTATCTGCACCAAATGTAGCCAGTTCCTCAGAGTTGATCAAGTGCAAAATGGGTTTAGACGTGCTAAATGAGTTCAATACGAGCATCCTTGAAATTACTATTGATCCTTTGAATTAAAACTAGCTTGAATAAATGATATCTGCGCTCCAACCAATACTAGTGTCCCTGTTAACAAGGTAAGTGTTTGAGTAACAAATTGCAAGGGGTCGCGTTGTTTTATGTTTACTAGAAAGCTGTGAATTCATTTATTCACAAATGCTCTTAAACAATATCAGTCTCTAAAAATTGATGAATTTCCTAATTCACCGCTACTTTCCTCAACATTTGGTTTCCGGTGATAAAACCGACGAAATCAAAGATACTTTGCGATATGTAATCACGAAACAGAGAACAGTTCAAGATCTCTGAATCTTTCATTACTTTTCTGCAAATTTTGAGTTTTCTTTTCACAGTGTAAGAATGAATTAAAAAATTTCTTTGAAATCATATCGGACAAGCTGCTATCGCCTAATAAGCATTACAATAAACATATGATGACTGTCATTTCGTCGTTTGCGACACTTGGACACTTTTACTTTCACTCTGATAATGCCATTATCATCGAAATGCGTCATAGATGCCTTGACCTGTGTCCTGTTATTCCTCTCAGCCAGGAGTCTCGAGATCCTGTCGGTGATCATGGCGGTGATCATTTCGATGATCATGGCATTATCAGAGTGAAAGTAAAAATGTCCAAGTGTCGCAAACGACGAAATTACAGCAATGAGGTTTTACAAATCTTAAAACATATGATGACATTTCAGAAACACAATGACCTTCAAATTACATTTTTTCTTTAGATTAAATTTAAATAAACACAATTTTTATCAGAATTTTTTTTAAAAACGCTTAAACTCTAAAAAGTATTTAATTGTTTATTAATTACATTACCAATTCAAATTTTAACTCTTTAAATTAAGCGAAAGCGAGTTATTAAAAAATAAAAATTAAAAATTACGTAAAATATCAGATGTTAAGAAATGAGCAAGAAAATGCAAAGAAAGTTTCTTGTGCTCTTTCAGGGAACGATTTACGAACTTCATTTTAAGTTAAAAGAAATAATTAGAAGATTTTTTGGTTCAGGCTACTTCCGGTTTTGGAGGGGCAGGAAAATGATGGCAATTAGACAAAATCTCATGCATAATTATTATTAATGTTTACAAGTCCTAGTAGGTATACTTATATTAAGAATACCTGTGGTGTAGGTGCTGATAGTTAAATATAATTACTCAAAAATTAAGAATAGTTAAGTTAATCTTAAAAATTAAGTGTAGTTAAGTTAATCTTAAAAATTAAGTATAGTTAAGTTTAGTTAACTGATTCAATTATTTTGAGAATGAATATGAAATCCATTTTGGCCACCTATTAGAGTTGTTCAAATAGTGCAAATGGGGTCTAGATTTACTAAATCAACCTAATGCAAGTCTCATTTGAAATTGTTCTTGTCCTTTAAATTACAACGGCTTTGAATAAAATAGTTGTTGCGACAATCCATAGTAGTGTCTCTTCTAACTTTTGTGTTGATGTTTGATAGATTGAAATTGATTTTGTTTTTTTTTAAAAACGTGAATTGACTTCTTCTATTTACTTTGTTACACTTATTTTTTACGTTTAAAAATTCTGCAATGATTCAGTATTTTGTAAAGATTTAGTAAAACCTCAAGTATTTTCAAGATAAAATTATTTTAAATTTAAATGGTATATGTTTAAAACATAACATAAAGCATTTAAATTTATTCTTGCTCTACAGTAAAAAAAAATGATCTTCTAATATTGTAGTATTTTGAATTATCTCAAATTCCTTATTCGAATCATCATCTTATTTTACTTAATAGAGAATTAGAGAGAATAATCTAATCCTGTTCCCCTTGGTCTGGCATATGGTTATTTGTATTTAGAAAGGAGAGTTGCAATCATAGGAAGACTAGAATAGACCGAAGTGTCCTATTCTAGCCTTCAGGTGGACAGGGAATACGAGAAAAAACACCCATGTCCAACCTGTGTCGTGAACTATCAATAAAGCTTCAGTTTTCTAATTTTCGATCACAGACGAACGAACAGATAGACAAGACTGATTCAAAATTAGGTATTTTTTAATCAGAAGACATTAGAAAATTAATAATCTAAATTAAGAAAAATCCTATTTTTTTTAATACTTGAAGCCAATCACTAACATTTCCCATGTCTTTAAATGACAATTTTTTTTTTTTTAATGTATCTTCCAAAAGATGGAAGACGGATAGTCAGATCTATTCCTCAAAAAATAATATCCAAGCTAAGTTTCGTTTTAAGAGTTTATGCTCAGCGAATAATAGAATAAGATCTATAATCTCTAGAATAACTTAGACGAGTCCATTGGAAACAATGTTATATTTATTCAAGCATGAAAAATATATTTCTGAAAACTATAAGTTGTCTCCTGAAATATGTCTCTTGTTAGTCTGTTACTTTTATTTTCTCTTTAAGCAGTTTTAATTTGAAATCTAACTGAAATCTGTTTTCTGATGATAAATGTATTTAAAGTGCTTACATTTTAAATACTACACTTAGCCTCCGAAGAACATGATTAGTTGGTTCCTTGTTCTTTGAAACCGTGTTGTTCGAGACTACAAAAAACGGGATTCCGTTTCAAGTGTGTAAATAAAAAAAAAAGTTATGTTTTAAATGGTTTTTTGTTAAATATAAAACTAAAACTATCATGTGATCGTAGGGGCAAGAATTCTCCTGGAGCCAAGGTAGATAAACGCAATCAAAATCCACAAACCTCTTTGTCCCTGAAAGCGACATTCGCCCTTCGAAATTCCTTATATTCATTCATGGGGTGCGAATTTTTGATTGAGTGAATATTCAGTCGAAAGAATTTTGAACTTGAAGTTCCATTACTAGCGGATTATTTATTTCGGGTGCGTCAATTTTTTTTTTTTTTGGTCACAGTTTATTTCATTTCACATATAACATGGAGGAATTCAATATTCTGAACATGTCCGCCAACAAAATGGTTCCAGTTCATTTTTTTGCATTCTATTTTGTTTGAATATTTATCAATCAATGGACAATCAAATGATTCTCTGTTGTTATGGAATGAAATATTGAATTTGTTTTAAGACCAGAATCAAACAGAATAATTGGACAATATGAGTATAAATTCTCATCCTTTGTATCAATATCCTCCCTCGAAAAAGGCTTCTCATGTGAAGTTGAACCTAGTTGTATTTTAAATTATGATTACATTTTGTGTAATTTCTTCAGGTGTATCGGCTTTGCTTTTCTCATTTGTAAGACAAGAAAATGTAAGACATTTTATACGTTAGGTAGAGCAGGATATGTGACTTCGTTTAAATAACTCATTTGCAGGAATGTTGCGAAATGAGGTTAAGTAGATAGTTTATTTTATAAGTGCTGTAAAGCCGTAAACAAATTTCAGATGTTAGGCCTATAATATTCAAATTGACACCTGGATATGTTTGTTGCGATTGAAAACAAAGGGTATTATTTGAACCGACTCTTGTTTCTCAATAAAGAAATATTCTTATTCTCACACAAAATCTATGTATTGCTTTTGGTATCGAACTGTGGACTTAAAAATAGAAAAACCACAAATGAGATTCGATTGTGTTCACTTAGCAAACATGGACAAGAAAACGTTCTCTTCCTGATCAAAAGTATTTGTGTCTGTTCATTTGATTTTGTTTATTACTTGTCACGTGTTATTTTAATCCTCCAACCTCTTTGAAATGTGTTTCTATATTTTTGAAACAATTCTTTTAAATATTTATTTTACTAAAACATTATAATCATTAAAGTAAAGCTACAATTGGAACTACAAAAACATTCTTTTTAAACAATTGGGGCTAAAAATATTGTTGTACATAATAGTGCCTCAGATGAACTTGGGCCATATGAACTAAAATATTGTTGTATCAGATATATAAAAACATATTGTGTAAAACCATTAATCGGGGGACAAAAACTAGAACTATGGGATGTAAATGGGAGGACGATGAAGGGATGTGCAAACATTGCTTTTATTTATTATTCATTACATATTATTAATTATATCTATAAATTAAAAATGCAGTTAGGTTTAGTGAATTATTCTGCCATCCTTCGTTATTGGGTAAACACCAAATAAGAGACATTAACATTTGATGTAGACGATTTAACTTCAATCAAAAATCAGAGACCCATATTCGACGAATTTCCTATTTTGGGGTCCAAAGGGGTGTAAATGGAGATGCCAACTTTCGTCAAATTCCCGCATATGCATCTGGAGGCGACAATTGGAACTACAAAAACATTCTTTTTAAATAATTGGAACTAAAAATATTGTTGTACGTAATAGTGCCACAGATGAACTTGGTGGTGACATGTGGAACCAATATATTGTATTATATAAAAACATGTAGTGAATATTTATCGGGGGACAAAATATTTATATTTTTGTAAATATATTCGATCGTAAGCATTGCAGGTAACTTGATTTCTCACCGTTGATAGTTACTCTGCAATAAAGAAGAAACGAACCTGATAGACAGAAAACAAAACATTTGCCAAAAGTGTCGTAATTGATGTTCCCGAGTAAATGGAATGATAATTTGTTTGAGAATGAGATAACTGAGTTAGTCGAACTAATTCAGCTTACGAGCTTCATATTTTATTTAGCTTTTCTGAAAAATCCATAGATTTCGACTAAGAATATATAATGGCGCAATTTCTCGTTTGTGGGAAATCAAGTATTCGCACACTTTGTTAAGGTCAGTTCCCGGAGACCCAGTTCACACCTTCGAACAGGTTTCTGTACAAAGAGTTTATCTAGAATAACAGCAATGAGAAATTCAGCAGCTTTTACAAAAATCTATTAAAGTTGCCTCATCTGCCTCGATATAAGAGACAAAATTTGTATAACAACAAAAATTATTACGGAATAAATTTACTATCTCATGTAATGACTTGCTTTTGTCACAGATATCAACTGAGTATATAGGGGAAACCACTCTTGCTAATAGGACACCCCAATAATGTTCCGTCGCATTGTATGTGGATACGAAGCAAAATGACCCATTCCAATCTCCGCTTGGTAACATATTGACTTTCTTTCTGGGTGGGAACGAGAAGAAAACTTAAGTTTCTGCGCATGACAAGAATGAAAATACATTTTCAATTAATAAAGAAACCAATACACAGGCTTAGCTACTTCATTAAATTATCTACGTCAAACGAACAAAGGAATTGATTTAGCTTAATAAGATTACAATAATGTCGTTATCAATTGGAAGACAAAAAGGCCTAAAATTACAGTAGTATTACTGTAAATGCTTAAATAAAATGTAACATTTTCACACTATAATTATAAATGAAGACAATAAATATTGAATAATCCTGAATCACCATACGTGAATAATAAACCTGAATAACTAATTGAAGACCAATGATACAAATAGAAAGAAGAACTTATATTAAAGCAAAATTTAATTTTAATTTTTTTTACAACAAGACTAAGAAGAAAAACTACATGTTCCATTAAAAAAAATCCATCAGAATATAATAAAATTAGATGTTTAGAATCAAAGATAGATAAATAAATTGATAAAAAAAAATAATAAAAATAATGAGCTTCTATTACATTACACGGTGACGACTGGCAGAGACGAGTATTTCATTCTCAAGCGTCTCTTAAGACGTCTGTCACTGATCACTCACCATAGCACGGTCTGTAGTGACATCGAACTATGGAATCCTCTGAGGCATCTAATTGGAATTGTCTGCTGTTCAGAGACGAATGCCACTTCTCTCTTGACACAGATGAACCATATCCGTATATAGAAAAGACGTGGTCATCTCTTCAATCAAACCCAGATATAATGGCCGAACAACAAATTGCCATGATGTCTAGCAGTACAGCGTAGGGAGCCATTTCCTATGATAACCGACCTTCCCTAGTATTGTTATAAGATAGTATTGTTATACGATACTTTGCGAGCACCCTTCCTTTGAGAACATTCTGTGGCCATTTGTATTGCGTCTGCTATCAGGCCTTCCAGTTCCCAAGCATGATAACGCCAGTCCTCGCACAACGAGATTCTCCCTACAAAACCTCTACATCGTCTCTTTGGAGTTCATACCCTTTCTTGGCCAGTCAGATTCGCTAAACATACTCGCCAATCTAGGATTTGCTACGAAGTCAGTTTCAGCCATCAGAGAATGTGACTGAACTAGCTTAATAATTTCAAAATGATTGGCAGAATCTACCGTAGGACATCGTTAGACTGTTAATTGACATTTTGTAACATCATCGTACATTATTTTTATAATTGTCTCATTTATAATGAGGTTTAATGTGAAAAATGAATTCAATTAATGATTCATTATGGCTGCGTTCTGTCGTGTTCAATCGTCTTGGTAAACCTTTTGCTTTACATAGCCATTCTAAACAAATTGTGTTGAATATATATTGTAAACTTCGAAGAGATAATCCTTCTCACTCAGTAGGTGCCATGTCGAACTGACAAATGACTTCATCTATAGTTTTCAGGATACAGGCCGAAGCCTTAAAGCAGATCCATTACCTCCGTCCTTGATCTTTTAGGTTCCTCTTTCGATTATTATAAAATAATGCTGTTTCACTCGAAATAAAATCGTTACTGATTAATATTATTCATTGCCCCTGGTATCATGTGAATCGGATAACTTAGTTCAAACCGACAAACCTGTATATATCAAAAAAATTATTTTGATGCTGAATTTAATGACAATAATCGGTACCGTATGTTTTTTTTTTCGGAATACTACCGTTTATCTAAAACTTATATATATTTATGTTGATGTTTTTAAATTTTGATACAGTGGAACCTCGCTATTCGTACACAATCCGTTCCAGGAGGCAGTTCGAATGGCGAATCATTTTTTCACGTAAGATATAATGTAAATTGGATTAATCCGTTCCAGACCCACAGATGATTGCTTATTTAAACCTTTGTAATAATATTGTTACCGTTCGATTTGGTCACTCCCCCGCGTCCAGAATCGCCTCGTCCAACCCGGCTCCCCTGTTCAAAGTTAACCAGTCCGGAGGTTGGAACGAGGCAGCTGACGGCCTTAAAACAAGCAGCAGAGCTGTGGAAAGTCAGTCAGTCGGGTGGCAGAGGCCACAACAGGTTCTCCAGTCTCGGAG
>JAFIDM010042865.1:5191-22710 GCA_023159025.1 Thereuonema tuberculata
TTGTAAACAAAACAGTACAGGGAAAATAATGAGTATAAGAATTCCTTAAAAGTAATAATAATAATAATAATAGTAATAATAAAAGTAACACAACTACTACTAATGATAATAATAAAATTAATAATGATAATAATAAAAGTAATACTACTAGTAATAATAATAATAATAATAAAAATGTTAAAAATACAAATTAGGGCCTATATTAATTTTCGTAAATCTTCTGTGGAAGTAAGGTTTAATTTTTTGTTATTATGGTGCACAACGATTCTTCCGTCAGTTGTCCACACATTCCTGAGTCCAAATCTTTCAATCGCCGCCTGGAGCAATTGGATCCTCGCCCTTGTCAAATCCTCTCTTATGGTAATCCTCTTACCTTTGAGAAGTTTTTTCTTAGAAAAAACAACTTCTCTTGTTTTGTAAGAGAGAAATTTGACGATAATGGCGCGAGGCTTATTACCTTTTCTGGGACCTACTCTGTGCGAGCGATCAATGTCATTTCTGGATATTTCGACACCCAGCTCTTCCTTACACATATTAATTATTATATTGTCCGTGTCCTCGTCCTTCATTTCCGCTATTCCAAAAATTCTGAGGTTGGTTCTCCTTTGATATTGTTCAAGGGAATCATCCGCTAATTCTGATTTGCTTTTGTATTCAGAAAATTCTTTTTTAACTTCATTTAGTTCTTTGCGAAGTTCTGTAAGCTCTCTGTCCTTTTCACTTAGTGCCTCCATCAATTTATCCGTCACGATCTTTGTAACGGAATCCGTGATGGCGGCTGTTATTGCTGCTACTATATCTTGAGAATGCAGAGCTTCGCCAACGTGTAGCCTCACCGTCTCCTGCAAATCATCCCACCGGGGTGAAGGCTCAACTTGCGGGGTGTGAGTCGCTTCCGTCGTCGCCGTTGCTGTACCGTCGGCGTTCTCTTTGGAATTTCTCGTGTTCACCATTCTGATTTACTTTGGAAAGCGCTGTGTGCACTCGTGGTCACTTAGTTAGTCAAAAAATTAGTTATAGCTACCTTTACTCTTCTATATAACACCTACAATTGACTTTTCTGTGGAGCCCCGTTTCGCACGTGTTTAACAGTACGCCGCCATTTTGAAATAAATTATATTTGGAAATAAATTAAATTTACTACCTCTCATAGTGAAATTTAATTAGTTGAAGTTATATTAATTAAAAAAAGAAATAAATAAGAGCTTGAAAAGAAAATTTAATTTTTTTTTTCCTCCAATGAAAATATATTTCATCGACATAATTTAAATATTTAAATGAGAGTCATGACGACTTGACGAGGAATCATATGATGATTGTGTGAGTCGGAAAGAAAGGGTTGATTCGAGAGGTTCGTCTCAGACAGTAAGGATGGAACTTTGACTAAATGCAATCGACGCAAAAATGAAGGTGATAAAATTGAAATGATGCAGTCGACTATGGACAGTAAGGTGAGACAGTCAAATTTCATTAACTGACTCGAAATATTAGGGAGAGACAATTGGCAATGTGGCTAGATATTTCCAATATCGGAATGGACACCCCTAAGGCAGACATCGAGTAATGGAGTAAAGGAATAACTCTGAATATTTAAAGTAGCTGTTTCAACAGCACGAAAGTAAGGAATAAAAAATAACTTTAATTTATTCGAAAGGATTCCGAAGAAAATATTGAAGTGACAAGTTTAATAAGTTAACCTGTGTTAGTAAGAAGATTCCATTACCCGAGTAGGTGTTGGGGGAAAGAAGACCGCAAATAAGGATAAGTGCAATTCAAGTTATTATTATTACCAGTGAAGAAACTGTGCGAAGAAACTATTTGTTAGTTAGAAGTAAGAAATTATAATTGCCAAAAGTTATCGATCTCAACTTTAATTTTGATATAATTAAAAGATGAAAGAAGCCTACTGGACTCCGTGAAGTTTTGGAACCATCCAAGATAATCAAGATACAGAGGGGAGAAGAGTTGAATTCCTTTTCGTACGGGAGCGTTATTTGGCGATATGAACTATTCAGAATAAGAAAGTAATAGCATGGCTATTGTATTTAGTATCCGAAAGTCAAAGTGAAAAGTAATTTAAAGTTAATTAGAAATCTGAATATCGTACGAACATTAAACTTAAGCAAATGAAGATATAATATATTCAAGATGGAATAATAGTAGAGGAGATTACCCAACCCCCTAGAATTATTATTAATGAAGGAAAGAAGTAAGACATCAGTGTTTTCCGGTTGAGAAGACATCGTCATCAAGAAGTGATACAAGCTGTTTAAACGGATAAGTAATCCATAACGGAAAGTGCTCGGGTGTATGTGTAATAAGTCAGTGAATTATCCACAAGTGATTAAAAGTATTAAATTAGTGATTTCTTCAGGTGTTAGAAATCAAATGTGATAAGTGCTGTCAAAGGTTCCTGAAATGTATTCCGGATGTGTAACGGCATATGAAGTCATCACTCTGTAAGTACTTTACCTTTACTAATTTTTTTCTAATCTTGGATGCCAAAGTAATGACAATGCAATTAAAGTATTAGCTAATTGAATAGAAATTCAATCTCATACTATTGAACAAGTTCACACATGGGTGAAGTCATAAGTTGTTTATTACTATTGACTTTAGTGATAGAGTACACTAAAGGTTATGATTATAATTTGCATACGAGTGAATAAGGCATTAATCAATATTATCTCTGTGTCATACAAATGAATAGGGCTTATCGAATGTACGAGGGAAAATTAAATAGTGTATTGCCACATAGTTGAGAAGCAATTATTAATACTATTTATTATACAGTAAAATAAATATTGAGGGCTCAGTAATTAATTGAAACTAGGAAATGATAAGAATTGATATATTGATATTGATATATGTTTCAGTGAAGTCATTTAGTTTATATATGATTATCGCTGAGTAGATTTGATTAGGCGATATGGTGTCTTTGAGGTTAGGCATAGTAACCTTAAGTATATACTATCAAGTGTATAGCATATAGAACTGTTTATATATAGGTTAACCACAGACTCTATTGTAAATATTCAAACCAAGTTAACTTATGTTTCTTGTAATAAATATTTTTAAAATTTTTATAACCCTTGTGTCACTATTTTGGTACGCTTTGCTCCCCAAGTATGCGTTCTGTGCAAATATCGCATCACATCGCAACCTTTCCTCTCCTCTTCCTCATTTCCCTATTTCTGTTTCTATTCTCTTTACTTTCCATCTATTTGGGCTAGGCTTAACCTCTTATCCGAAAATTTTTGTTCACGAATTATATGACATTTTTAATTATATATTTCATTATCATAGTTATTTTACGAAGATTGTATATATCACCAGATCTAAACCCCACAATTGTGTAATTCTTTTTCACATTTTCATTACAGATTAACTGTTCCTTTTATCCCCATTATATTTATTTGTTTCAATGTTTTTGTGTTATGCTCTGTTTTGTTTTCTCCATTATATGTAACCAGTAATGCTTTTTGTATTTTATTTTATTTTACTTTTTCTTGCCTGTGATTGACTCCCTGCCTGCCTTCTCGACGGGACTACCCTTAAGGCACAGGGACGTCACACTCATATCTATTATGTATTATTAAACTTTTGTAAGGCAAATAAATTATTATTATTATTATTATTATTATTATTATTATTATTATTATATTATAATACCCTTCCTAGAAGATCACGAATAAATTCAAACAAATTACTTTCTTTAAAAAAACAACAAAATTAGAAAACAAGGGCAGCACAAGAATAAATAAATTGCCTATCAGATTCAATTATCGGAGGAAATCGGGAAAGGCCGTTTCATCCTGCATGGGACTCATCACTATGAGTCCTCCACTAGGAAGATTCCAGAAAGGCAAGAACATAAGTGAAGGCCACCGTCACACTGGCGGTAACCTCCGAAACCAAAAAAAGCAACAATAATAAATGTTGTGCTATTTTTCACAACCAAAAACCTTTTCCTAATAAATCATCAGGATATTCGACCTAATTATTTGGTCGGAATAAATGCAGGACGAAACGGCCGTTCCTGATTCCCTCCGAGAAATGAATCTGAAAGTCAATTTATTTATTCTGGTGCTGACCTTATTTTCTGATTTTGATTTTGTTTTTTTATTAAAATTTACAGCATGTTTTCAGCATTATTTAGGTTAAATTACTTACTTTGTTTGAAATTACTCAAGTAAATTACAGAGTAGTAGTGAATTGAAACTAAATTACAAAATAGTAGTGAATTGAAACTAAATTACAAAATAGTGGTGAATTGAAACTGAACCTTATTTAAAAATATCCTTAAATCCACTATATTAAGTTTGTGGTTTAAGAAAAGATTTGTATTAATGTCTCCTGAATTTTTGAAAAAAAAATTGTTCTTTCCATTAACTACAAATTTTCCAAATAGGCAGATATTACTTTAATTTTATTTTTCATTTCTTGAATCTAAAACTTTATGCTAATATAAAGGCAAATATTTTTCCTTTTTTATTCCTGATATCCAACATCACTTAAGAACAAATGAAGTAACTGTACAGCACATTAGTTTAGAAAATGTTATACTTTGTAAACTAAATCTACACTGTGAAATTAAATTGTAAATTTTAAAAAAATATTAAAAGTCTTTCATGGCATTTGGGGTCGCATTAGGTAACAGTCACGTCGTTTCATGATCACTGGGGTCGATCGGATACTCAGCAACATGCCTCGTAGCCTTTAGCCTCAGGAAAGAAACCCAGTATCCATTCTTCACAGGGATGGGAAACCTGTCTGGAGGAATCTTCAACTTCTAAAAATCTCCAATCTCCGCCAGGAATTGAACCGACTCCTCCATCCCATTAATTTCAGTGGTATGGGTTCTAAAATTAGGTCCAGTGTGCACCTTCGTGAAGAAAGGCATCTTTTTTTTGTGATTTCAATATAAGTTGAAATACCGAAATGCCTTGGTGCCATTTACAAAATGGCGCCGTATTATTTTGGGTTGTTTCAATTCAATTATTGGCCGATTCTGACTCAAATAAAAAAAAAAAAAACAAGCAGTAACAGACAAAGAAGTACATATTATTCAGAAAAATAGTTGCCTTTGGCTGCAATACACTGTAATCAACGTGTTTTCAGTGCAAAATTGCCATAGTGGCAGAAGCTGACATCACAGTGGTCTAAGAAATAGCTAACGGCATGAATCACAGCATCCTGGTTGGTGAACCGTTTCCCCCTCAAGAAGTTGTCAAAATGGTGAAACTCTGATGGAGCTATGTCTGGTTAATGCGGAGAGAGAGGGAGCACAAGGCGTTGATTTTTTTTTCATGCTTTCAAGAGACACTTGTGGTGTGCTCCTTCACGCAGGAGTATTGGACCCAAAGGATAAACGAGAGATGATTGTTTGTTGCATAATTGATTGTTTGTTCCATAATTCTGGTGACATTCGTACATTTGATGGCAGTACGCATCAGTTGTGATTGTTTGGCCACTTGGCAAAAAACTCAGAATGCACGACTGTCTTTCAGTCCACCACACAGAGATCAGAACGTCTGTGGATGCAAGTCGGATTTAGACATTTGTTTCGGTTGTTTCCCTTTTACTGAACCACTGTGCTGTTCGTAAAAAGCACCCAGTTTTCATGAACCATAAGAATCCATTGCAGAAAGGACACTTGTTTGAAGAGCAATGCATGTTTCCAGACGCCGTCTGTTGCTGTTCGGTGAGTTTGTTTGGAACGGAGGTCTCCAATTATTTAACCTTGCCCATAGCTGCCAGGTGTCTGAAAACTGTCGCTAGTGATATGCTGAGTTCGGCATTGAACTCACGAATGGCGGATGTAGTTTTTTCTTACAATTTCTGCCTTACTGTCACTAATAAACGAACGATCGGCTCCTAGCTAATGGTCAACGTCAAAATCACCGGCAAGGGACTTGACATCACAAACTACTTTGACCTGACTGAAATAACTTTTTCAGCATGCGACCTGAACCCATTCATTTAGCAAGAGCAATTGGTATGTTCCAACTACGATGCGTCCTTTTTAAATGGCTCTGCAAGTTACTCTTGCCGGAATCTGTTAAAAATTAAGAAACAACCCAATAATTACGACTATTCGTATCCCGTAACATATATTTGCTGCTAATTCGTTTAATCACAATCTTATTTCAATGTTCTTTTTTGTTAAATTGCAGCATTGTTGACATCCTTTATTTTGTTACATCAAAATAAAGATTTTGTTTTCATGTCTCTTTACGTTGGCTTGTATATGTTACTGCTGTTTCTTAAAATCCAAAAAACGTAATATCTTTATGAATTTTTGATCTTTAAATAAGTTGTCTATCCTGTTTTACTTCGACCTTCGTTTCTTTGACATTTTTGTTTTGCATAGTCAATGCTTGATTACAGGTCTGCTAATTCATGTTCTTCACTGGCTCCCGTATTGACTTGGCCAGTCACCATTTAAGTTAGTTTGTTTACCCGATAGTTTAACCCATCTTCCTTCATTTTCTGTTGCATTTCGTATTTTGTACTGATTCTTACCAAAGCATTTCTATCATATGTAAATGGTATTCAAAATACAGAAAGTGATCTTTGACTTATTAACAACCAGTTATCTTTTTCAAATTGTTCCTACAACTCACGATCTGTAATCTTTAATATCACATTTCAGCCGAATAACAAGGTATTACACTTGAATATTTCAAGAGATTCAGGGCAAAGATATACTTCACTAGTGAAATCATACAATGAACACAGATGCAGTTTCCAATTGGTTGTAGGCACAGAGCTGAATGTTTGCATGTACTCAATCATTGTTACGTACTGTACAGTAACTTTAAAAGTAGGATAAGTGAATTCCTTTAAATATCGTATTCTTGAAAATTTTTGGTAAGGTTCTCATTAGGCAATTTATTAATTAGTTAATTATGTACTGTTTTAATATTCCATCGTTGCTGAAGATACTAGTTAGACTTGTTAACTTTAAAATTAACAATAATTACATTTCCATGTAGCTACTATTTATAAAATGTATCCAGGTAGAGAATAAAAAGATCTGAAAGTATGATTTTGTTTGCATATGTTTACTTCAGAGTACTTCATTAACAGTATGTACGCTGTGCAATTCATTCTCAAATCGAGTATGACCACTCACTTCTTTTTATCTAAACGCACATTAGAGTTCATATTCTCTAATATATTAACGAATGTCATTTGTGTTTTGATGTCGGATGAAGCAATGAAGGGCAATAGAGAAACCTGTTTCTTTGTTGTGTATAACTGAGTAAGGAATTATGCATTGAAAAAGTGCATATGAATTTAGGTTTATTATGTAAAATATTGTCTTCCGTATCTTTCCTCTTCACATTTGAGAACTTTTCATAATGAGACTAGGGTAACTGGAGTAACAATCATGTACATATATATATCATGCTGATTCCATGTGATTGCTGCGACTTCTGTCTTGTGGTTGTAATGTGAGACCATAATTATTTGTTTCACCACATCGTTCCAAAATTCAATATAGCCATCTTATGTTTCAAATTTGTAGGGATCTTAATTATCTCAAACTGCTGTGATTTATAAAGAAAATTCCTCCGAGAAGAAATAATATCTTGTGATGGTTCACTTAGAACTAGGAATGCACTTGTGACATCATCTTTTTTGTAAATTAACATGACAATTCCATTCACTTTTATTTTTCCATCTCCAGGAATCCTCCAGGAAGTCATCACTGTCTGATGCACAAAAAAAAGCGAGATAATGTGGAATTAGAAGTATTAAACTGGATTGCCTACTAGCTGGCAATCCAGTTTCAAACTTTAGAACGTTGTGATAGTCAACACAGCATCCAAACGTAGTTGAATAAGTTGCTTACTTCCTTTTGCCTTGCTAACTGCAATACCTACAGCTAGAGGTAATTCTTGACTCTGACGAACTGCTTCAGTACCTCTTTTTGTTGCTGAGAAATTCAGAAATATTTTTATCTTTGGGAATGTGACGGGAAAACAGTAAAGTATACAAGAAAAATGATAGTAGAACAAAATAGCGGTCGCAAAAAAACAGCTGCAATTTAAAAAAAAAAGATAAATTAAAATCAAATAGTAATTAACTGAGTTAAGAGTAAAAATATGTTGCGGGATACAAATGGCCGCATTTGAAAGTGTCCCCAAGACATTTCGATATCTCTACATATACGTATAGAACAAGAAAAAAAAAAAAGGTTGCCTTGCTTTCTTCGCGAAGTAGCATACGGCATACAGGATGGTACCTGACTACTTAGTCAATCGCTTTCCCTTAATCTTTCATATTGGTAAATTGTTATGTTTTTGTTATATTTTCATTGGTTAAACTGTTAGTAGGTGGACAATAAACAAGAAAATATTGTGTTGTTTGATTTTGTTAAAACATTTTACAAAGAATTCCGAGGAGGAATAAGATATGGGTCTTTCTTTTCCTCAAGTGTATAACCTGATGATAGTTCCCGTGTTGTTATTAAAGGAATAAGGTTTTGGAAGAATTCTATGTTTTATGAATGTGCAATAATTAGTAGAAGTTTATATTCATTTTTTCTGTGTCATCTACTCTAATAACTTATTTATATAGAAAAATGTTTCTAGATAGGACAGATCACGTGACGAAATATCTTATGAGTAATGATTACAGGCTTCCAGTCATTAGTGCACTGTTTCATCAAAGAGAATAACATTTCAGAAATCTTTGGTATCGGTGCTAAAGATAGTGCAGTACCATTATAACACTCATTCAGATGATTCTTTATCTCTTCTTCTGATTTGTTTGACTTTGCTCAATCATTATATCACCTAACCTTAACTCAGAACTCTGAATATTGTAGAATTTTAAATTATCATCGCTGCCTGCCTACATATCATTGCAGATTGTCTTTGAATAACTTTGCGTCAACTCCAAATAATAACGTTGCGTGCAGTACATCTCCGTTTTATTACAATTAAAAAGATTGTACGAAATTTGATGATAAAATAGGCGTTTAGAAAATGACTTTTGAGATTATAAGATCTTATTCGAAAGTATTCCAAGTTCTATCTAACCAGTTGAACATTTTGATATTTAATCAATCAAGTATTTATGTATTTTTTTAAAAGTATGTTTATTTAAAAAAATTAAATTTAGGAAAATTTGACTAAAACAACAAAAGTTCAATATCCCAAGCTTTAGACTAATAATAGAAGACGCCAAATTTTGAAACAATACTCTTTAATTAGTATAGAACTGTCCGACAAAGAATAAAAGACCCCGAACACTTCTGCGGTATGTCAGAATCCGCTGTGTCTTTCCTACATCAGAAGAAGGCGAATCCATTTCCAGAAAAGGGGAAGGCAATCCGTGTCACGAGAAACTTGATCCGTCTCATTTGTTTGTTATCAAACATCGGAAAATTAGCTTTTATTTTGTGAACATTATAGTTTTTAAAATTGTGACTTTTTTTCCGATGCCCTGCCGCCTTTAAACACCGGGAAAGAAACCCGATACCCATTCTACAGTGGGCGGGGTAAACCATAGGCCTCTTTTGGAGCAGAATGGAGCGACGAAACATCGACGTTCCCGCCGAAGCAGAGATTCGAGATGTAAAGTTCTTCCTACTAATTCTGCTCAGCTACTTACGATTGTAATAATTAATCAGTAATTATAAGACATACTATCAAAGAAATGACAAGATTTAAATATAAGAAAAAAATTCTAATGAAAACAAATTACTTTGCTTTCTTCATTACAAGTCATATTGGGAACTATTATCTACAGTGCTTTACCACAGTGGTCGGCAACCCGCGGCCCGCGGGCCGCATGCGGCCCATGAAGCGTTTTGGTGCGGCCCGCGGGGTGTGTTGGAATTTTTTTTTTGGTCGTTAAAATAAGATTTTCCTTTTTTTTTGGTTGTTAAAATTTTTGGCCCAAGTGCGGCCCGCAGTAATCCCCACATAACATATTTGGCCCTTTTACAACAAAAGGTTGCCGACCACTGCTTTACCAGATATGTTCTTACCGCAAGTCAGTACGGATACGCTCTACTCGGACTTCGCCCTAAACCAATTCATGACTGGTCACGGCTTCTTTAACAGCTACCTAGCCAAGCATAGACTCCGGGCGAGCCCTATGTGTGATCGGTGTGATGCGGAAGTGGCGGAGACTGTGTCACACGTCCTATGGGACTGTCAGAGCGAATACCGCCTGAGACATCGTGCAAAGCTTGAGAGAGCGCTCCTTTCCAACGGCCATCCCGCGCCGTGTGAAATGCCAGTACTCCTCGAAGTCCCAATCGAGCTCAGCCGCTTTGCTAACGCTTGTCTCAAAGAACCTCCCCTCGGATAATGTTAGACTCAGCTAAGCAGACCTGCCCACTGCCCTTAGAGTCATTTTACTGTGTGAGAAGACTTTACATCCATAGCAGAACTGGTAATAACGTCTAACGAATGGCCGACCCGTGCCTTCGTTTCTGACAGATCTATGTGTGTTACCCCTAGAACAACCGCTCTGTTAGCGGATTGACTTCGATGATCCTTTACCGTGAAGAGAGGTTTAGGGCTCTCCTCACCCTGTAATGCAAATCGAGAGCAAAAGGAGCTTTCTCCCGGCTCCGGCGTGGTACTGGCAGCCACGCCCGTGAGGGAGTTGCCATTTTTTCCCCACCTGGAATTCCCTAGGGAATTCCGGCGTGCCTTCTATATGTTTTCATGTTTATGATAGATCTCGGGTGCTCTTCTTCCCCCTTGTGAACAGTCCTTCGCCGCTTTCCCTCCTCCTATTCTATTGGGCCCTTCTCCCGGGATTGGTGGTTCCGTCCCATATTGATAGTAGAGCCTTAAGTTCTCAGCCGCTTAAACCCTTAGTTGGGTACAATGCGTGTAAAGACTGTGCTTTACCAGATTAGAGATTATTACATATTTTAAAAAATAACATTAACTGACTCCTTTCAATTCATCAAAGTTGTTAACGAGAAATTTTTTCAGAGTTTATGGAGTATTACAATTAAAAAACTTGCCTGCACAATTTTTAACATTATTGGTAGTTTCCATTGCTTTTTATTCATTGTTTTTAATGAACTTTTTACTAAATAACTAAAGTCCTGGTTCAAATATTTTCTACTAATAGCAACACTGAAACACAATTTTAAAATATTGTTTCAAAAAATTATAATATATTGAATAGTGAAAAGTATAATTACAATTGTGGGCCCGGTAGCCGAGTGGGTAAGGGCGCTTGGCTGCGGGTTGGAGGTGGCGGGTTCGGTTCCAGGCCTCGGCGGAGGACGGGAATTTTTCCACGCTTCTTTCTCCTCCAAACGGGCCCTAGGGTCTACCCAGCCCTCTCTAGAATGGGTACCGGGTTTCTTTCCCGGGAGTTAAAGGCGGGCGAGCGACGGGCCGACCCCCCGTCCTCAACTTTGTCCCGTAGGTTTCTGAACACTGGAGCCTACCCTACAGCTGCATTGCGCGGTCCTCTGGGCCTGATCGCAACTTCAACTTATAATTACAATTATTTATTTATTCGAGTAAGTGGATTACCTAACCTTTTTTTTCAATTTAATAATGAGCTTTTAATTTATCAACAGATACCGATTTATATTGTTGTCAAGATCCTTTTGAAAAAAAAGTGCATCAACAATTGACAGAACTTGGAAAAATATTATCACAGGACAAAGAGAACAAAGAGAAGAGCTAAACCTAGCCTCCATACCAAATTTCAGCTTTCTAGGACTTCAGGAAATACCATACAGGTTTTGATGATCAAGAGTCAGTCAGTCAGTTAGTCAGTGAATCATGGACGAAATCGACGTATTTCCGATCTTAATAAAATCCAAAGTATAAAAGCTAGATAAATGAAACGTAGCGTATTTCATTAGTCTGCTAACTGCATCTTATCCTGAAAATTTGAGCTCTATTGTATTATTTAGGCCGAAGCATTGAGGGTACGACGTATTTCCGATCTTAATAAAATCCAAAGTATAAAAGCTAAATAAATGAAACAGCGTATTTTATTAGTCTGCTAACTACCTCTTATCCTGAAAATTTGAGCTCTCTAGTATTATCCAGGCCGAAGCTGTGAGGGTTACATAATACATAACCAGACCCCCCCCCCCATGAGGAGTTGGAGGGTGAAAGTTCCGGATTTCTTAATTTTTTTGTTGTTTGTGTGCTAATCCTTGCCTGCATACCAAATTTCAGCTTTCTAGGACTTCAGGAAGTACCCTAGAGGTTTTGATGATCATATGATATGATCAGATATGCTGATACAAAGCGAAAAGCTTCACGCTTGTGTGAAGAACGGTCTCGTCCAAAGTCAAAGACAAGATACAGAGAACGAGAAACAAATGCTGAAGCATATCACCGACTACGATCTGATTGCTTCTGATAAAATTTTGTTTATCAAATTGTGCGTATTATGGGGCCGCTTTGCTTTTGACACTGTCTAAAAGCATTATAGTTCTCCAAAAGCTTACTTAATAATACAGGAACAATTACTGAATGTATACCTTCGCTATGAAAAGTAGTTCGTACATTAAATAATGATACTGTCAAAAATAAATGCCAATTAACAGAAATTATCATTTTAAACATGTAGTAATTTCTCAAGATAAATATTTTGAGGAGATAAAGACAATATTTCAGATATTTATGAGTTTAGAAGTCATCAGTTCGTTAACCAATCACTTGAGCCTTCACAGTTGAGTCAAGATGGCGTCTTCCAACTCCGCTGTTTTTCAACCCACATAAATCAGGAAAACCCTTAATAAAGTGCTGCTAAAATCCTCATTCTTAATGCTTTGTGCAATTTAAGAGAAATACTGGCAGGATCAACCAGGTAACGAGTGGCATTGACCCAGCCGGCTGTTTAATCGACGACGAGGCTGGATCCGCCGACGGTGAAGGACGTAACGGCTGCCGATGGCCAGCTTCCACCGGCCGGCACCTTACAACGGAAGAAGCAGCGGGCCTTCCATCTGCCGACAATGGGGGTCGGCAAAGTTTCCTACGTCTTTCGAGGCAAAACGATCTCTCGCGCCGTTTGGCGACAGGTTCGATGGGTTCGGGATGGTCCCCCGACGAGTTTTATGGGCGGGAAAACCAATTTCGATGGCGGCAGACGTGTTGCTGAGTGCCCGCCTATTTATTTGTGATATTTGACTTCCACATGCTGTCCCTATATATTGTTCCGACAGGGTTTCCTTATTTTATTTCCTAATATTTTCAGAATAAAGATTATATTTGTTTAAAAAAAGATCATAACATGACAATATCCTTTCAATATGTTTTAGCTATCGTTTATTTGTTAAAAAAAATGAAATACAGGTCTATGTAAAAATAAAAGTCAAATAAGAAAGAATTTCCCTTACAATTTTAATAATTTTTTTAAAAATTATTAAAAAATTTTAATAATTGCTTTAAATAAATTTTAATTACAAAAATTTATATTAAAATTTAATTCTGAGTAAGTTGAAATTCAATTTAAAAAAAAAAAATTTTTTTATTTATTTTCGTTTTAAATTCTTATAACTTAAGATTTCTTTTTAAAATTACAAATAGATTGTTTCTTTAATAAGTTTAATTTCTATCTGTTTTTTTTTAAATTGCTAAATATACAATAGAAGTATAAGGCTAGGCGAACACATGGCGATATTTTGGGACAATCAGGTCCAATTTGATCGCCGGCAACCGTTTGCCCCAATTTGATCGCCCCAACTTGAACAATATTGCCCCAACTTTATTGTCGCTACGAAAGGAACAATATTGGTCCAAGATTAGTTGGCTCAAAATATTGGTTGTACGACAGCGAATCAAATGAACGGATGAAATCATGTGACAATACTGACGTCAGAGGAAGGCGGGGCTTGGGAAATCGGAAAATCACTCGCTCCCGCCGACATGTTTTGTGAGAGAGAAGGCTTAAAATCTGCAACATGGGCGGCCCAAAAAAGATAATTCAAACAATAATAGTTTGTCAATTGATAATGAAAGAATCTTAATGGATTTCTACCGCGGTAAGGCGTTTAATACTCGATCGATTCCGTCCGTTCGTAACACTTTAGGCTTAACCGCAGGTACGCTTGCACTGGATAGCTCCAGATAATACAAAGGATTTACAGAGCCTACTAAATACGGCAGGAAGCTTCGCAAAAGATTTTCAAATGGAATTCAGTTGCAACAAAAGCGAAGTAATAAATTGTAATGTAGTTGAGAAAAACTACTGGCAAATTAATAATCGGGAAATTAAAGAAACCAATGAATATCAATACCTCGGAATATTAATAACAAATGAGGGACAAATCTTTAAAAACACATACAAACAACACAATAGCTAAAGCAAATAAACTAAGTGGATGGATAAGGGGCATATGTAATAAAAGCTACAATAAAGTAGAACTAGGTAGAATATTAAGGAAATCATTGGCTGTGCCTGTTCTAACATATGGTAACGAAACTATAATTAATACAGAAACCGAACTTCAAAAATTGACAAATATCCAAAACACGTTTGGAAGAAAACTAATAGGAGGGAACAATTTGACACCTACTACGGCAGTTCAAAGTGAAATGGGGTGGTCATCGTTATTTAGCAGAGAAGCTTCACGCAAATTAAAATATCTGGGGAGGTTGACTTTCATGAATAAAAATAGATGGTCTAGAAAGGTGTTTGAAAATACAACAGAAAAAAGCAAATGGGTAGATAAATTAGAATATTTAGCAGAATATTACGAAACAGAAGAAATTAGAATAAACATGTCATCCTAAGATATCCATGCTTCGGAAAAGAGAGAACCGAACTCTTAAAAACTATTAACATAAACCCAAATAACTGGGAAGAGGATGAATTACTGGATCACATATTAGGATTCAAGGGAAAATTAGATCTGAATAAAATTAAAAACTTCTTAAAACTTGCTTGGATTAAGAGAGAAACTCTAATAAATCCTTAGGGTATCCTGTCTGAACAGGAAGTGCGTTTGAAAGCATATCCCTATAAACATACATACATACATACAGCTCCCATTTTATTCGCAAATAACTTGTATAAATACAACCGATGTCGTACAATTGCTGGGAATATGCTCGTGTGGTGTGTTTATAAGGCGTTCGCACTTAGTGTGTAATTACTAGGGCTCCCTAGTGACACACGAAGCGCCGTAACCACCGATATTCAAACCAATATTGGTTCAGGAGAAACTACGTGTTCGCGGTTGATGAAATTGGCCGCAATCAAATTGGGCCAACTTGTTCCAATCATATTGCCCTAATATCGCCGTGTGTTCGCCTAGCCTAACGCAATATCGGTAATGAAAATTCGTTTTGTTTACATTAGAAAAAGCGTCATGTGAGCGCGGAGGGATACTCTCAGATGCTCGGTGAGACGACTTGGTGTGATTTGACTCCGTAACTGTTTCTGTATTATCAAGTAAGCTTTTGGAGAACCTTGTTCTTGATCGTATCAAGTGAAAAATTGTTACCCAGTGTTAATCATTCGTTTCCTCACTCTTCATTTCTGATTAGATAGTATATTTGTTTTCATGTCAAAACAAATGTGATCTTCAACATCTCTAATTCAGAATATAAAAATTCAATTATTCTCAAAATTTAATTCGAGTTTTAAAAAATCATTGCAAATAATGATTGCAATTTATTCTTTGGAATCTCATAAGCTGCTAACACATTTTCTGATCCAAAAAGCGTCATTTAATTGTAATTTAAACCCATTAGTCTTTTTTTCTCCCAAGAGTTTAACATTCTTCCGGTCACAGGTGTGCATGGTTTGTCCAATAGATGCTCTACCAAACCTGATTTGATGTCGTGGTGATATTCAAACGCTGTTTTGTGCTAATAAGGGTCTTAATAATTTTTTGGAGCACATTAATATTATTTCTTGGCAACTGCACCGTAATTGATAGACCCTACCAGTTTCGTTTAATTTGGGGATGTGATCATTATTCGATTGACATATTTGTTACATGGTGTTTCAAGTACGAAAAATTACTTTAAATGTTACGTATTTTTAACCAGTTCATTCCGATTTTGTTAAGGGATTGGGCGTAAAACAGTAATAATATCTTTTTACCCACCCCTAGGTTAAAGCTTGCCTGTAAAACTTAAGGGTTCGCTCTTGCTTTTATGCTTGCTGGATGTCACACTCAGTAGGGCAAAACTGTTAGAGATATTAGAATGAAACCTTCACATTGTGTTCAGCATCAAAAGTAGATGACCACCGTCCAAAAATTCAGACCTCTAGGACCACTCTCGACCGGATGCGTGGGTCAAATGTCGGTGCTTTAATACGTTTTTCTTTTATCATATCTCAGCAACCGTTTGTCTGGCAAAAACATGACCACCATAAGTATGTTCATAAGGGTCGATATTGGGGGACCTCTATCACGTTTTCCTCTTTATCGGAAGCGACCACTTTTGACCCCCCAATTTTTCGGTTGGCTGTAAGCGTCTATTAGGTTCATTGTAAACCTGGGTAGGCTCAGTCTACTTTTGTTTATAAAATTGTGCACGTTATGGGACCGCTTTGCTTTTGAAACTGTCTAAAAGCATTAATTATTTTGTTTTGTTTATATTTAAAATCTTTTACCTTTGTTGCTGTTGTTTATTGTCCGTTTAATGTTGCTTTTGAAATTGAAGGCAACCAGTTGAGTTCTCCCTCAATGATCCCAAGGAGACTTTCACTGTCCTCGCCAGTCTCTTCCAGGTCTAGCAGTGTGCTCACTATGGCTCGGGCAGAAGACCACGAAAACAACCTATCTGAGAAACTAACAACGAAAGTTGTTAGATATGCGCAAGACCTAATATAATTAATAGACATCTCCTGAAGGAAGCCCCAGGCACCGGACCGAAACTAAGTAGTATCCTGTTCCACACCTCCTTCAGAACCGAACTCTAAGAAAATGAACTTCAAAGAACCAACTGGCGTTTACTAATGATATAAGAAATAAATGTTTTTATAGCTGCTCAGAAAATTAAATTTATTTCAGTATAAATATTTTAATAATTATTTATTTCAGTATAAATATTTTAATAATTATTTATTTCATCAAATGTTTTATTCATTTCAATATAAACATCATTTTAATCATTTAATTGCATACATTTATTATACTGAAAACGTATTTCCAATCCGACAATGCCTAGTGGTCTAAGCAGCGGCCTTCCACGAGGCTGAAGTGTCTGAATCTGGGTTCAAATCTCGACGCCAGCATGGATGTTTCTTTCATTTCCTTTTCTGAGTTTGTCAGCTTCTTCTTCACTGTCCCTTTCTATTTGAAGCAATTCCATAATGGATTTTTTGGGAAGGCCAGGAAAAAACCCCTCAAAAAGACAATAGGTGTTAAATGTTTCTCCCAACCCACCTGATCAGTGTTGGGTTTATGAATTAAGTGGTTTTGATTTAAATAAAGAAACTAATTCATACGCAGATGATGAAGCAAATTAAATGAAATCGTAAGGACAATTTGGGTCATGGTTAAATTTACTTTCAGTGCCAAGACTAAAACTGTCTTTCTAATGGTA
>JAFIDM010042866.1:9438-22707 GCA_023159025.1 Thereuonema tuberculata
TCAATGCAGTGGAGGCATGTGAGCTCACCACCACACATAAAATTCTGAATAGTGTCTGCAAGTGATGGCAAGTATTTTTAGGGACAAACATGGTGTTATTATGCAGATTTTCTACTCCATGGTGCCACTATCAACAGAGAATACCATTGTCAAGTTCTGAAATACTTGCATAACACTATGAAGAAAAAAAGGCCTGGTTTGATCACCAAGGACGACCTGTTTCAGCAGGACAATGCACGACCCCATACTTCACTTCCTATACATTACAGCAACTAGGCTGGGAGTTATTGTCACATCTTGCCTACAATCTGGACCCACAAGTTTGAGCGATTTTTATCTGTTTCGACCATTACAAAACGAGTTCTTGGGAGATCAGTATTTCAGCAGTGATGATGAAGTGAAACAGGCTATACGATCTGGATTAATGACAAATATTCTGTGCTGATAGTATCCAGACACTAATGAAACACTGAGATAAGTGCATAAGTGTAGCAAAGGAATTATATCGAGAAATAAATGTAGTTTCTAGTCCTTAAATGTGTTGTTATTCTGTTATTCATCCGGTTTGCCTTGAATGCTCTTGTATAAAAACGAGATAGTTGCATTAGTCAAACAGATGTTCAAAAAGATCAGGAGTAAAAGTGATAGTGGAAAATTTACAAGAGTAAGACAAAAATGAAGATATTAGAAATAAAATAAACATAAAAACTATAATTAAAAAAAAAAAAAGAAATCAAAATACTTGTGGAGCATATATTGCTCCAAGTACATATATACGAAATTCAAATATTACTTGAAAGATTTAAAAATCTAAAAGAAGACCAAGAAAGAAAATTTGCCTAAATTTGCCTAAAATTTAGATCTGGATATAAGATGAATTGTGAGTCAGACAAAACATATTTCTGTTGACAGGACAGGATAAAAGGTGAAAAACAAAATAAGGAAAAACTTGAATTTAACTGTATTGTTGCTTGAACTACAACAAAGCATAGCAATACAAAATGCAAGTAAGATATTGAGGGAAATTGCAGATTGAAAAATTAGAAAAAAGCAAACATTCATACACTAAAGAGATGTCCAATGTCAAGAGAAGACATTGCTAGCACTTATGAAGACATTTTTAATTTATTGAGATCAGCTATTTTCACATCTAAATCATTACACTCTCTTGTAGCATGTATACCCTTGTATTGTTAGTGAATTTTAAAGCTTATTTTTTTTTTAAAGAATTAATGAAATCTGATTTTCAATTACCATAACTTTTGAGCAATACGAGTCAGATAGGCACCAGAAAAGAAGGACAAAACAATATTTTTAATTACCTCCGTTTCTTTTTCTGTTAATGATTTCTGCATTGAAGTTACTTCATCTTTATATGACTGAAGCTGTTGATTTCTTTCAGTTAAAATCCTTTCTTGTTCTAATGCTACTTGGCCCCTTACTTTGAGCTAAAAAAAAAAAAAAAAAAGACAAAATAATATTTGAAATGTAAACTGACAATTTACAAACAATGTAAAATAAAGATTAGTTGACACTTATTTAATGAAAGAAACTGACTACAATGAGACAACGTGATCACAAAAAGGAACTAGTTTGGTAAAAGCACTTCAGGGCAAGCAGTTAATCGCTACACTTTTCAATCTTCTCTATATCAAAATCTAAAACAAATTAGCTAAATAATTTCCTCCTTTATATCAACAGAGTAAATTCTATAAAGTTACTTTCTGATTTGTACTGAAGTCTTATTGTATAATCAACAGTTATTTTCAATATTCGCAAGAACAAAATTTCAAAAGCTGAAAATTCTGAATGTATTCCAGATTAAGAAGATTACTTTAATAATTCAATTTCTGCCTTCAAAATTCAAATGCATTAACACTTCAAGAAAACATTTAAGGTGATTTCTGCATCCTCAATCCTTGATGCAGAAATATGGACAATTACATATTATTATATTATAAAATATTTATTATTTTTGTAATTTTTCACAAATCTGACAATTACTTCCAATCCTCGTTTACAAATACTTGATTTACAAATTTTTTTTTTGTGTAAATCAAAAATATGCCAAGTCATTTTTATAAATCTATTTTTTATGATCTATTTATGAAGCAATCCAATCTTTAGTATAGAAAAAAGAAAAATAAGCTTCAATCATATTTTTAAATCATCATTTTCAGTCATTCAGCAAGGAATTTCACATTCTGGAACTTCAGACGGATATCAATGTAATCCAAATGACCCAAACATTTTTTACTCATGAACCCTTTCCAACCGTATATTTTTATTGTGAGCCCCCTAACATCCAACCAAATCTTCGAATTTTTTCCCCCACTAAATGAAAGTGCTGTAAAAGAAGATTATCACATCCATTTATTTGCATTACATTGAGACTTTTACAAAGTTCCGAAATTAAGTTGTTTACGAAAAAGCCACAAACAATTTCTATATCATATAGCTTTTAACATGTAGATAAAAATCGTAAAAGTTTCATTGTGTCAAGATAGAATATTGTTCCACAGAATCTGCTAGAATAATCTTCTGCATTCATTTGTCAGCTTTTGTTTTTTATTTAACAATCCAGACTGAATATTGCTGTTAATTACCTAATCTTTACAATCTGCTTGAAAGTGCGATGAACATTTCTTGTTTAAGTAAACAAGTAAATACTATTACTTTTAGTTACTATTACCAATTAGTTAACTTGGAAGTTTCTACTAAATCATGTACAACATGAATTCTTAAGTATTAACTTCAGGTTCTCTTTTTGTTAAGCTTTATTGCAAATAAAACCCGAGGTCAAGGAATGGTGGTATTTTAAGTAATTTTTTTAGTCGTAGTCGTATTGATAACCGAATAATCTGATTTAAGTTTCAATATGCATTAATTTATACAATTAAAGCAAAAAAATTCCACACAGAAATGTAACAGTATCTGGTTCTTACGAACAACATTTCTAATCATTCTTTTGTAATTATTAAGCTTTGTCATCATTTTATTAATTAGCAGAAAGTCTTTTCTTACTTTATTGTTATTAGTAATTACAGTAAACTCCCTCTTATGCGGTACTCAAATAATTGAACTTTTAAGCAACCAGCATCTGAATGGCAGTTTTTACCATTGGCCGCCAGGTCCAGCAGTAATCAGCCACTCACGTATTTCATTTAGAGGTCGCCAGGTACCAGCAGTGATCAGTCGTTCACATGTTTCATTGACAGGTTTTCTGTAGCTTTACCACTGGCCACCAAGTACCAGCAGCAGTTTTAGTCGCTCAGGTGTTTCACTTATAGTTTATCCATACTCTGGTATTTATGTTAATTTTCTCGAAACGCAGCAGCCCATCTATAGCAATGTTTTCAGCTGGTAAACGTAAGACAGTAATACTCACCCTTAAGCAGAAGATATGTTCTCGCCTTGAGAAGAGTGAAAGTCATAAACAGTTGATGAATAAATATAACATCGGATTGTATACATTGTTCGACGTCAAGGCATAAAGCAGCAAAATGAAAGAATTCTTCCTAAATGAAGATCTCAACAAAGTACTGTATGAATGGTTTTCAATTAGAAGATCGGAAGGAGTATGTATCTCAGGTCCCGTGATAATTGAGAAGGCGAAGGATTTGGAGAAGAAAATGAATGTTCAAGAATCATGTATGTTATCCTCTGTATGGCATACAAGATTTAAGGTCAATCATGGCATCCATAGTCCGATGTTTCGGGAGGAAAAAAGTCTGCTGTTTGCCTTCTGCAGAAGAATTTGTGAAAAACTTTTGTAGAATTTGTCTCCCATCAAATTTATAACGTTGATGAAACTGGACTGCTTTATCGGTGCTTTCCGTTGACGACATTGGCAAGTTTGGGTGAGACTAGTGCTTCAGGCTTCAAGCAGAATAAAGACAGATTAACTGTGCTGGTGTGTAGTAATGCAGAAGGCATCCATAAAAGTCATAAAAGTGAAATTATGTGTTATTGGAAAATACAAAAAACCAAGGTGCTTCAAAAGCATTACAAGTTTGCCAGTGTTCTATTGTTTGCAGTCAAATACCTGGATGACATGCAAAATATTTTTGGAATGGTTTAGATAAGTGGTTGTCCCGAGTGTAAAAGAAAATTTAAAGAAAAATGGCCTTCCAGAAGACAGTAAAGTTGTATTAATGTTAGATAACTGTAGAGCCCACCCATCTGCTGAGTAGCTCTCCATAGGCAATATTTTTTGTATTTTTTACCTCCAAATGTGACAAGTCTAATCTAACTTATGGACCAGGGATGAGGAATTTGAAAATGCATTAACGTCGTGATTTCACGAGTCACCTGGTTAACTATAAAAATGGAACAATTGAAGATTTCCAGAAAATGTTCGATGTAAAGGATGCCATATTTATGATATTCCTTGCATGGAATAGTGTAAAGACTGACTCTTGTCAACATTGTTGGAGAAAATTGTAGCCGATGGCAATTTTTATGGATGAGGAAGGTGAGGCTGATTTTGAGGGCTTTCGAACCAGACCACTGCGCAAAGTGGTTAGGGAGATACGGGCATTGGCAAAGACAAAGCAAGACATGAGTGAGAAAGAGATGAACGATGGATTAATATTGACAGCAATGTTCCTATCACCATACCTTTGGACAATAAAGAAATAATTTCTAATATATCGGTCCCCAACACCGAAGAAAACAAAGGAAGAGGAATGCCTAAAGTTTTAAGTCAACGAGTGAGGTGCTGGATACATTAATGTCTTTTGAAGAACAGTCAACATACATGAATACACATGACGTCATGCAGCTTCATATCATTAAGAATGAATTTCTTCATGAAAGAGCAAAGGCATCAAGGCAAGGTGATATACGGGAGATGCTGAAGAAATTTACAAAAAAAAAAAATCCAAACTCCATCCAACATTATGGACACTGCTACACCTTCCACAGCTGATGTCGGAGATCCTTCAATCTCGCCAGTCCCTCCTTCAACCCGCCACACTCCCCGATGACAAATTCTCAGAATAATTTTTTATTATTTTTATACAATGCAGTTTAGTGTTAAGTGATTAAAAATTTAAGTAGTAAAGATAATTTTATTTTCATTAAATATTCGGTTTATATTTTCTGTATTAGGTAAATAAAACTTGTTCTTTACTTAAATTTTATTTCTTCACTAGCAGAAGGTATATGTAGTTTTAACGAGTTTGTATGGTGTTATGATAATTTAAAGAGTGATAATCAGTTATCTGGAAAATTCTGTTTTTCGGCAGTCCTCCGGTCCCAGTGATGCCGGATAAGAGGGAGTTTTTACTGTATATCGATTCATAATAACAAAGTAGAAGTATTTAATAAATATTTAATAAAAACTGCAATGAAACTTTGTGTAGTTACTAATAAGATATCAATAAATTAAGTTACCTTTCCATGACAACTGTGAATTTCATTTTGTAGCTTTCTAATGATTTCATTAGCTTTTTTAATTTCTTCTGACATTGTTTTCAAGGAATTTTCTCTTTTAGTCAACTTGGATTGATGATGTTCTGCTACTTCTTCAATATGTTTCTACAAAAAGAAAGAAAAAAAAAGTAATAAGAAATAAAAGGAAATATTAATTATTTACATTTTTTTTTTTATAAATTATAATGAACATAGAAATAGATTGCTCTAACAGATAAAAATATATAAAACAAAACTAATTTTACTATTGATCTTTATATACTGATATCCGGAATTAGTTAAAAAAAATTATCAAAAAACAAAGCTGCTAAAAGATATGTAAAACATATTTAATTTAGCATATTTACTTTTATTTCAACATATTTATTTAATTTAATGTAGAATCAGAAATTTATGTAAATAAAAAGCAGAGATCTTCATGCTTTATAGAAAGTGTCGCATTTAAGATATTGAATATATTGTTGTAAAGGATAAAATTCTGAAAGACATCAAAAAGAAAGGCTTTCCAGATAGAGATAGTTCAAATTCTATCTGATTCCAGCAGAGGTTTTTTTTTTGTTTTTTTTTAAAAAAAGCAGCATTTTTGAGTTAATATCTTTGAAAATTCCTGGTTACGAACTTCCCATCTCTTACTTAGATGGTGCTTTACTTCAATGTAAAGAAAAAAACAAAAACAAAACAATATTAGATAATAAGAGAATCAGATAATGCAGTTTTCTAACAATTTGATGGCATTATTTTGAAGACAAAATGTTATTTCGTCGGAATCAATGTGGAGTCTGAAAAGCTAAAATAAATAACAAAACTTGCCAAAAGGATAAAAGGCGAGAAAATTCATGAGCACGCTACATGTGGCCGCTATAAATTTTTTAGTGAATAAAAATCGGATTGCGCAGCTAAATATTAATAATGGGTGAGACCAAGTTGTATACTAAATGATATCGTACTACAGCTGCTTCACGCTAATATGGCGATGGCTCCACATTGATTCCGACGATTTCTCATGTAGGCCCATGAACCGAGACCAGGTTATGTAGGTACTGCTCCTAACTGTTGATCGCCATATTAGCATGAAACAGCTATACTAGGATGTCATTTAATATACAACTTGGTCTAACTCTTTACAAAATGTTATTTATTTCTAACAATTTTTCTTTAAAATTACTATAAAAGCTGAGTTTCTTAATCGTAGCTTTAGTTTTAATACTATTGATTAAGAAGCTCAGATTCCATAGCAATTTTAAAGAAAAATAATTCAGTTGAATTTATGAACTTGTAAATCTACTTATTATTCAAAAACAGAATTATATATAACAGAGGTTCCCAAGCTTTCTTGGTTTAGGGCACCCTTAGTCTAAGCAGTTTTCTTCACAGCACTCTAGACAAAGAGAAATTGCCTTCCTTCTGCAATTTGAAACTTCTTTTTTTTCCTTTGGAAATATGAATTAGCATGTTTTATTCTTCAAAAATTGTGTAAGCTCAATGAAAAATGTAAAGCTTAATTTGTGTGTTACATGCTCATAGTGAACATAAGATCAAATATGTTACTTCATGAGCTCTGGGCTATTTAACTTCAATGATTCAGTTAGAAATGATAAAGGGAAGAAAAAAAAATAGTACACTGAAAATAATATTTTATGATAAAACATAATTATGAATACTGTTTGACTATTATTTTGCAATTTATTAGTAAAAAAAGATTTTACTAATTATTAACCTTTTGCTCTTTAGTAGCTTCTAATAATGTTTGTTGATTGGCTAATAATGCTTCTTTATCTTTGAGTTCTTGTTCTAAAACAGCCACCCTAGTTTTCAAGGAATTTGAAAACTTCTCAATGTCAAGATACTGTTTTTCTGAATTCGATTTTTCATGACGTAACTTGTGAAGATCTTGCTTTACAATGTTCAGTTCTTCTTCAGCACCTTTTAATCGGCTCTGTAAATATTTGTTGTTCGACTCTGTCTGATTACATTTTTCTGACAATTCCTAAAAATAATAGTAAATGTAAGAACTGTAAGATTTCAAATGTAAATTTCTGTTTAAAAACTTAATAGATACAGATACATTCTTAATGGTTTTATTTTAATTATAATGATAAATGCTTATTAATTTAGTAAACAAAATTTAAATGAAACTGAAAAACAAGTTTCATTGAATCAAAATGTGATTTTATAAGGAACAATCAATATTAAATTTGAATATTCTTCTGGGAATTTACCTGATTCTGATTTTCCAGCGTTGAAATTTTTGCTTCTAATTTTTGAAGATTTTTGCCATAATTAAATTCTCTTTCTCGCATTTCTCGTTCGTGCTTCAATTGCATTTCATTTTTAAGCTATTATAAATAAAATAATCAATCAAATATTTCAAAGGGATATGTTTTAACTATTTGAGTAATTTCGAATCATCTAATATTTTCGTAACTCAATATTGTTATCATCACAGTACAACTTAATATCCAAATAAGAATCAGAAATAAACTCAGAAATAGTTTAAGGTAAAATGACAATGGGAAAAAAATATTAACTTATCTATCTAGAAATGTATGTTGTTTAAATTAAAAATACTATTTAAGAAAATTAAAAACACTAATAAAAATTGCAAGATCGGCCCCAATTATAATACAATGTTTGTTTCCATAAATTTCTTTTGTTAAATTATGGTAAAAAGGTTAGCATTACTTTTGTGTGTGGATAACTCTTTAGAGTTTTATTTATTATTTTATTTGAATTATCATTCAAATGAGATAATGAATAAAACTCTAAAGACACAATAAAATAAAAGCCAACTTTTTGAAAAGAATGAGTTCACCTGCTGTGATTTTTCTCTTTCTGTTGATATTTCTTCAGATAATCTGTCTTTGAGAGATTCAGAATTATGTTTCCATTCATTTCTTAGTTTTTCTAATTCATTAGTCTTCATAGATAACAGCTCCTGAGCATGATTCAAATTTTGCCTCATATTGTCCTCAGTGTTCTTTAATAAAACTTCTAGATGATCCTTTTGGTTCTAGATTAAAAAATAAAAATTTAATTAAGAATGCTGGGAAAACAAAGTACAAGCATTAACAATTCTAAACACAGATGATTCAATAAATTCATTTTATTGAACTCATTAGCTATTGCTAAATTTACATAACTGGAAGAAATCTTTGAGCTGTTCCAGCACAACCTTGTGGTCAAGGCAGCGACCTGCCATGAGGCTGATGTGTCTGAACCTGGGTTTAAATCCCAGAGTGGGGATTGGATGTTTCTTTTCTCTTCGTCAAGGAGACAAAGTCTGATTTCGCCTAACGATGCCTTCAGGATTTAATATCTAATAACAGCAGCAATTTTCCCCTATCATAGAGTGAATTTTCCATGGCCCAGTGATCCAAGATGGATCTGCTATTAGTAAGAAGAAGAAGGAAATCTTTGAGAATAATTTGAAGTGAGGTTTCTTTTGTCTTTGTTTATTTGCTTAAGCAAGTTTTGGTTAAATGTTTTGCTTTTCGTCACAGTTATATAGAATTCAATATTTCCCTAAAGCTTTAACATCTCCAAAAAGTTTGTTAACAAAATAGTGGAGGACTACTGCAGAGATGAGAAGAGATATAAAATTTCTTGAAAATGGTTACTTATTTGGTATTATATATACACTGTGATGCCACTTTATTAGGTACACCCTTGCTGTGCACAGAGATGGCGTGTTCCACGACTTTGCAAGCCACATGATCCCAGTTTTTTTATATAAAAGTAGTAGAACACCTTTCTAGAAACAGCTAAGCTTATAAACCAGAGAAAGAATGGGGCAAATGAGTGATTTAATGGACCTTGAACTTGGCATGGTAGTAGGCGCAAAAAGTCCTGGACAAAGCGTATCGGAAAGGGCGATTCTTCTGAACCTTTCACTTACCAGTTTCAAGGATGTATCGAGAGTGGTGCAACAAACAGAAAACATCCAGTTAGTGGCACTCCTGTGGACAAAAATCGCTTGTTGATGAAGTCAGAGGAGGATGTCTAGAATTGTACAAGCAAACAATGTCACAAATCACATCAGAATTCAACCTCCGTTGCCAGAACAACATATCACAATGGCTCACTAGATGCACCTTGTCACAAATGATCTACACAGCCGCAGCCATATCGGGTGCCATTATTATCAACGAAGAACAAGAGAGCATGCTTCCTATGGGCACAGCAACACAAGCAGTAGAGCATCGAGGATTCAAAAAATGTTGCTTGGTCAATGAGTCGAAGTTCCTGTTGCAGCATACTGATGGAAGATTCAGAATTTGGGGAAAAACAATTTGAATCCATGGACCCCGTATATTTAGCAACAACCGTGCAAGCTGGGGGAGGCGATATAATGGTCTGGGAATGTTTCCTGGAAACGTAGGGTCCCTTGATACCTATAGATTCATGTGTGAATACCACAAGCACCTAAACATTATTGCTGAACAAGTGCATCCATTCATGTTGACAGTGTTTTCTCAATCAGATGATTACTTCCAGCAGGATAACGTGCTGGCACACAAAGTCCGAATCAATATAAATTGGTTCCACAACCTTGACAATGACTTTCATTTGTTTCAGTGGTCCTCTCAGTCTCTGGATCTCAATCCTATTGAACATCTTTGGGATGAGCCAGAAAGGGCTGTTCGCTGCAAGATTCCACCTTTGCCGAATCTCCAGGAACTGTGTGACACTCATGTCTGCATGGTCCATCATTCCTATACAACATTTCCAGCATCTAGTGGAATCCATGCTTAGCCAAATTCAGACAGTTCTGAAGGCTAAAGGAGGCTCCACATGCTACTAGGTAGGTATACCTAATAAAGTGGCATAACAGTGTATATCATTAGTACAACGTATATACTAACAATGCATAAACGATCGAATTATTATGACCAACAAGCTAATAGTGAGTATTATCCTTCTCTCCTTTTCACAACTAATACAAAACTTTATATCTAAGGCAGGGACTTAGATTCCAGAAGGTAGCTGGAGATATGGCATACCAGTTTGTTGACAGCAGGGCTTTGGAGCAGAGCACGGAGCAGTGGAGCAATGGGTTTTTGCCCGGAGCTAGTGAGGAGCTGGAGCTCATAAGTTTTTAGCTGTTCCACTGCTCCAGATTTTTATTATTATTATAAATGTAAAATTTCAATTTTTTTTAAATATTTACATCAAATTTTGAGTCTCTGTGTTGACAATGTAGTAAAAAAAAAAAAGTTTGTTGTAAAAAAAAAATTCAGCAACAGTGAAACCGTTTCTAATTCTGATAATTATATTAAAATCGAAATTATTTCACTGAAGGAAGAAACTGAGGATCATGATGGCCGAGAACGCAACATGGATGAATGGGTTGAGGATCCTAGTCTTATATTGCCAACATGGCTGCTTGAAGAAAATTCAAAAGTCCAATTGATGAGGTGTGGCATTCACACTCTTCAGTTGGTAATCTAGGGTGGATTGAATAAAGAACCTACCAAGGAATTTTTAAGGAAAATTCGGCAAGTCATTATCAAATTACGAACCCTAAACATTCGCAGCGTTTCTTCTAAAATTACATGGGCTAACCCAACCCTTGGACACTATCATGGAGTACTACGCATGGTTGTAGCGTGGTATTTCTTAGGTATTTGTCCAGTGATCATGCAGGCTGATGGCAGACACCATTCACGACAGACGGCAATGCTCTTGATGGTCAGTGGCACTCAGTTGGCCATGGTTCGTTCAGGTGGTCCCCATGTCTCTACCATTCTTCCATATACCTTAATAAAAACAGTGAGGGAACAGTTCCCCAATCCCACTTTCTCGAAAATACTGGCATCTTTGCAGTGGCAGCTATGATCATCTAAGTTTGTTAAATCATACCTTTTCCAATTTGATACTGTGCACCAACATACTGAAGCAATACATTCACTCCTACTTACATTTCTAGAATTGCATTATCTATTCATGTGATAGTTGAATGTGAGATATTCCACTGGGCCATGGAAGGTCATAATAATTTGACTGCACAAATCATAATGATTTGAATGTATGTACAAGCTTATATAAGATTTGCAGGAGTTAAAAAAGAAAAAAAACAAAAACAACAACAACAAAAAAAAAAAACCCAGCAGAATAGCTAATTGAAATGTTACTGATGTTTTATAAAAACAAATGTTTATTATAAGACATCTAGTAATTTCAAGTTGGTTATTTCAAGATCCTGTGTTGATAGGGAAAATTCTTTTCAAATTTCATGTCTTAAAATTCTGATTAAAAAACAAACAAAACAAATTCTTTTTTTTTTAAATAAATAAAATGAAATAAGAGCAATAAACAGCAATCAACCAATTCCCCTTAATATAATAATTTCAAATTAAAATAAATCAATTCATTAAAAGTTACAAAATTCTTGGGAATAATTAGAAATTTTGAATGATTATCTGAATAATCAAAAATTCAACAATTCCTTGACTTAATAATGCACTTCAGCTGTCTCAGTTTCCTCCCAAAAAAAGCTAAAACTTTAAAGACAAATTAAGGGAAAGTTTGTTTATTGATATTTTTTTTATTTTTTGTCTTGATAAATCCTACTTGCATTTAGAATAGAACATCTTTATTTTAGTGATGTTTACATTTGGACTAAAATAACACTCGTCTTGAAATTAAAAAAATAAATAAATAAAAACATCATGGAATCAGACCATTTTGTAAAGTATAAGATTAATGTTTTATTAAATAATTAATAAATATTATTAAAATAATTTTGATAATTAATAAAATAACAAACCTTGAGTAACTTAAGACAAGATGTTAAATATTTCTTGACATCGGCATCTGTTGCTTGAGAAAACTTCAGTGACAAATGAGTAAGATGTTTAAATGGATTTGTTTCCACAATCTCTAAGCACCCTTGAGAAGAAGTTGTTCTTCCAACGCAGAAGTTCAACAAATACCTAGTTCGAAGTCAATTGAAAACAATTTAACTTTACATGTGTAAATACTTAAAGTTTACATTAGAATAATAAAAAAAGCAGTTTTCATCTTAAACATATCTTTTTTGTTTAAATGGGCCTTTATAGCAATTGTTTCAAGCTTATTTGTGATCACTAATCAGATATATGATATAAATGTACTAACAAAATAATAATAGCAAAAACTAATTTTAATTTCAATAGCATTTCTCTAGCATTCCACTATAATTACGATTATGATTTTTGAGCATGAAAAGCCTGCAAGTTCCAAAAATTACATTTCATACTTCAAATTCACTTCTCTAAGTTTCTTTTAGAAGAAAAGACGTACAGAGACAACAACATATCCTGTCCATCCACCACTGACAGGATATGTTGTTGAGATTTCATATTCTTGGATTATAGAAAAGATACTATTGTATGGAGATGTTGAAGAGAGTATGCTGTAAATAGAATTTGGGAAAATACTGAGTGTTTTTTATGACTTGGATATTATTATATCGTTGTTATTGGTTTCCACTGTGAAAAGTATTATATGCAAAGTAGGTTAATTTATGTAAAACAAGATAAAAATATATGAATAAAGTGGCATATGTAGTTATTAACAGAAAAATAAGCAAATTACTATCGTATGTCGAAGTTCATCCCTAGAAGATAGAGCATGGGTTGAGGATCTGCAGATTGCCAAGGAAGCACAATTGAGCAGTCTTGAGGCAGATAAGAAATACCTTTGCAGTAACAGCAATTACCTAGCCAATCATTAATTTTAAAAGTCAAGAACCTCTTTACAAAAACTTTTACTTTTGTTAAACTAGCTGAAATAGCCGTTCTTCATACGGGTTACAAAAAACAAATGTCCAGATGTAGATGAGAAAGAAATTGA
>JAFIDM010042884.1:0-13344 GCA_023159025.1 Thereuonema tuberculata
GGATCAATCATCTTTTAGATAGTGCTGTGATCTTGTGAAAATCCTTTAATTAACTAAACACATGAAACATTACAATGTTAATAAATGTACAGTTTTCTTAATTTTTAATTTAATGTCAGTATTTGAAAGAATTACTTTCCAAGTTTAAATTTAAAACGAACTGACTAGCGGAAGAAATAATTACCTTTTGATTTTAAAGAGTTTATCCAGAAACATAGATCCCTGAAATACATTATTAATATCTTAAGTGTATAGCTTAAATAATTATAATAAATATATTACAAAATGAAAATAAATAAAAAATAAATCAAGAAGTATAAAGACTATTATATTCTTTCACTCATATGTAATTGAAAATTACTAACTCCTTTAAATCCTTGCTGATGATGTTAATGGCAAATCGATGAAAAGCTGTCTTTTGATTATTGCGAAGTTCTTTTTAATAATTATATTTAAAATCTATTTTTATATGAAGCTATTTATTCTGAAACTTCTGTAAACATTAACTTAGATCCAATAGCCGAAGAATCAAATATTTTTTTGAAATGAAGAACATCTTAATAATCATTTTTTTCTTTTATTTGGGAGGTATTATCTATAATACTGGGAAATTGTAAGACCTTTAAAAGTAAAATAATATTTTATTTTCACTTAGTTATTAAAAACGTCAACTTTGAAAGCGAAACTATGAGAGTATTAAATGAGAACGCTGTGGGGGTTTTTATTTCTAATGAGACAAAAATTAGTTTCATATTTTGTGTTGGCTATTATGTGTGCTTCTAAGTCAATATTCGTTGTATTATACTTTTGCACTAATTATATTTTTCAAAAAAAAATATTTTTTTATAATAATATTAAGTAGATCATCCTCCATGAGTCAGACACATTCGGAGAGATATTAACTTTTTTTCTGTTCCTCAATTTCATTTCAAAAATAGATTGATAATTTGGAAATTTCAAATTTTATATGTAATTTTTCGATAGATAATTATTTTGCTAATGCCGATTATGCTACATTATGCAGTAATCAATAACATACAATCAAGTCAAAATTGTTTAACGAATTTCTTCAAAATATTTTTATTAATAAACTGATATTTCTTTTATCCTTATATAAAAAAAAACATATAATTTATAATAAGATATATAAATGAAACCCTAAAAAAAATTCTAATCTGAAAGTCAAAGTTGAAGTATAATCTCCAATAGGTTCCAACTCAACACCGTTGCGAAATCTTCGAAATAACACTTTTCTACCAGCAAAGAAAGATGGCTAATATCTATACTTTCAACCTTCAGCGAGCAAATAATTGAAATCATGAAATTCGTTTCATTACATATCTCTTGAGTGCAAACTCACTAATAGCTTTTAATCCATCTGCTGCATGGATCTTCTTTAAGCTTAGTGTTTCTTTCGAATTTCTGTTAATATGTTGTTGTCTTAACAATGTTAATCCCTTTTTAGCTAAACCATTAATTTCCGCCTATCTTTATATATGATTAAAATTAATCCGATTTTAGTTGTAAGTTAGTAAAGTTAATAATTTTAATTATTTTTTCCGATATTGGAAAATTTGTAATATTTGTATTCATAATACTTGTAATGTAAATGTAGGCTTTTCATTTTTTATAGTTCTTATGACTTCTAAAAACAAAGGGAAAAAAAAGCAATCTTAAATCTTTTAAACGTCTTTTTATCCATCGCTGTTTTTGTTTAGCAGCATAATGCTAATCAATAATGCTTCTGTAAGACTCTTACTCGTGTGATGTAAAAGCTAGTTATTGAAAAATTTATCAATATATAATCTATTTCGGCTGGTGGGAATTTCAAGAGGTGAGCTCAGCCCGGATAAATTCAAGACAAAATAATGATAGTATAAAATATTTTAATTTACAATTTTATGGGATTTTTAGAGTTATTATTAACATTGAGTTTACTTGCATAAATAACTTTTGTATTATTAAGTTACCGTAATGTTTCTCAGCCAACGAATATTAGAAATATTGATTGTCACAGTAAGTTATAATTTTTCATTTTAAGGTAATGTAAAATACATACAACTTTATAGTAAATCTACTCCTTCGTCTCCTATTTACAAACGAAGCAATTTCGCAGGTCGTCATTGTTCTACTTCCTCAGGCTCTATCTTATTACCTTTAACGGAAAGGTGTTTTTAAAAATATAACATAGTTTTATATAACAATATCTTCTCTTTGAATTTTATATTAACTTCTGCTATTGCCAATAACTTTTTTGCAATCTACATAACAATACTTGCGAAATATCGTTTTGTAAATATGAGACAGTAGTAAGAAGATTTAAAAGTATAATGTTGTATATAATAGCTCTCGAATATTTGTAAAATGTAAAATATATGTTATTGAATAGGAAGATGCCTTAGCTTTAGAACACTTCTAAAAATCTGTCATCTAAATTGGTTCCAAGGTTCTTCTACGTATGTATGTTGAGTGGATTTGTGATATAGCACTCACACTTTCCGTTGTAAGTACGTAAATTGAAAGTAGGAGTTATCAAAAAGGAAACTTTCTCCTTAATTCTGATGCAATATTTATATCAAGAATATGATAATCAGATCGACTAATTGCAATGTAATTAATTATATATGTAGGTGTTAAGTGATTAAAGATCGTGGAAAGGGTGGGCGAAGTGAAAATGTTTAATCTCAGATGAAAAGTGATATCTGAGATAATCTCAAAGACTGATGTAGCTCCTTATTTACATAATTTATTGTAATATTAAACCGTTCTGGCAAGCCTTGTTTTTCTGTTAATTGTTTTCCATTTAATTTATTCTTAATAAGTTAACAAATTGCTGGATTTGGAAAAGACAGGCTAAAAAGTTCTAGAAAAACACAATCAACACAAAAAAAAACCTTTTTTTTCTCTCAAAACAACAGCCGATCAGTACTGTTAGCTGAAGTGTTGTAACAAACAGTTTTTTTTTTGTCTTCTTTGTCTTCTTCGGTAATTTTTAAAACAAAAAATTATATTAATTGTGACATTAAATAATTTTCTACTTTACCGAACCATTAAGGGAAAAGTGAAAAATTCCTGTCTTAAATATCTGGAGAATAACTTTAAAGAAACTTTAAAAGGAAAATACATTTGCAATATATGAAGATTATATAAAGGATAAGAGTTCCAACATATTTCAATAAATCTAATCAAAAACATTCCATAGAAATCCTTTCCAAGTTGCCCACCTCCGCTCAAAGAAATGAGCAGTATCTTAGTATAAAATACAGAAACACATAAATTGTATAATAAACTTACTGCTCTAAAATATTTTTGACCAAGAGAGTGACAAAATTAAGGCCTATTACTAAAAATCTAAGATCTTCAGTAATGAGCTCCATGTTGAAAAAAAAAACTATTTTTGTTTTCTTTAAGAATACTTTTTAATTTAAAAAATAAATACCTGTTAAATGAGTGACAAAAATCAGGAAAACAGTAATTCTCTCTTCTGGTAATGTCTACAGAAAAAAATGTAAATTACGTACAGTTTCAAATGTCACTGAAAAAAATGAAATTTCTTCTTATTAAATAAAGAGAACTTACAGTTTAGAAGTATAAAAAAAGTAAATTACTCTTAATATTAATTATATTGAAAGCATGGATACTTAAAATATTTCGAATGGAAATAGCTTAACTATAAATTATTAAATCCTAAAAGAAACGTAATTTATTATGATATAATTTAAAAATCAAATAAGTTTAAGATTCTACATTACTGTTAAATTTAATTATCTTTCAACAACAACACGGGCCTGCGAAGATTCTCCGGCAAAAATAATTATGTATGATTATAAGTTATGTCTAATGTTCTGAGATTAAAAACAGGTCTAGTAGTTGCGTAACAGATTTTTCAAAATTCCGCATTTTGTTTATGTTTAGAGCCCTCTAATTTCAGTAAGAAGATTTGCATGCAATGTAATGCATTATATGTATGTAATGTAAGTATGTAAATATCCGAGAAGAAAGATTTTGTCTTTATTTCCATACTGGAGAGGGTTAGGAATATGAGCAATTGTTTGAAATGTAACAGCTGCAGTTCGCGCATGCGCAGTTCCAATAAAATTCATTCCATCAAGAGCTTTTTCATTTGTCCAGGTGGGAATTCTGGGAGCTTGGATCCCGCCATTTTTCTGTCGACGCATACGACTTGCACTTGAAGGGGATAGTGGGTTAATATCTGTTTGTTATTAAAATAGCAAATTTCAGTGGTGTTCGTAGGCGAGACTGTGTTAACAATCCTAATTTTTTCTGTTATATATATGATTCTTACAAGATAAAAAAGCGTAAGATAAACATTACGCCTTTTATCAAGAGTTGTATTTGGCGTAATTTACAATGAAGTTAGGCGTCCAGGACAATAATTTTGCTCACGTGGTGTTTAACACTTGTGTAGAAAATCTGAGGCAATGGTGTAGAGAGCTATCGCCGTCAATGCCATTTGGAATACCAATGATCTGGCGGGAAACAAAAATATATTATCGATGACTGTTATTTTTGGGTGTTTAAGGTATCTGGATTCAATGAGAAAAACAAAAACCAAATTTTGTACCCAAATCTGTCGTCAGTGATTAGGCCTGTGCCACATGGACCAGATATTCCAATTCCAAAACCACTAATAGCATTACAAGAAAGTGGATCTTTGCCATCCTCAAATGCAGAGGAAGTTGATGATGATTTTGTACTAAAGATAGACGATAATAAACCACGTCTTTTCAGTCAGTCTGATTAAAAATGACTTTTTTGCGCGACTTGGTTCTAACTAAAGAAAAGAGTGAACTTTTAAGGTTCCCGATTAAAAGAGAGAAAGCTTTTACTTCCTGAAACAACATCATATTGTTATAGATATCGTGAGGAGGAACTGAGACAATTTTTTGTTCATGAAGGAGAACTTTTATATTGCTGTGATATCTCTGGCTTAATTGGTCATCTTGGAACTGTCCATCAAGCAAATGACTGGCGTTTCTTAGTTCAAGTAAAAGAAGTCTAAAAGGTAGGAATGAGTTTGCTTCAGTGCCAATCGCCCATTCAACATCCCTTCGCGAAAATTACCACAATTTACTCATTGTCTTGCAAAAACTGAAATGCAATGAACACAAATGGTACGTGTGCTCTGATCTAAAAGTGTGCGGTATGTTATTGGGGCAACAATCAGGAAAACAAAGTTTTCTTACTATCTCTGCGAATGGGATAGTAGAGCCAAGAATAGACACTGATCAGTTTCAAACTGGCCCGAGAGAAAAGAGCTTATGCCAGGAAAGAAAAACATAGTAAATCCTCCATTAATTGCCATTCAACATGTGTTATACTCCCATTACATATAAAACTGGGGATAATGAAGCAATTTGTTAAGAGTTTTGATAGAAGTAGTTCCTGCTTCCAGTACCTTTGTGAGAAATTTCCAGGGCTTTCTGATACAAAATTAAAGGAAGGTATTTTTGACGGCCCCCAGATATGGTAGATCCTGCATTCACAAGGACTATGAACGAAATACAGCTTCAGACATGGAAATTGTTCAAATATGTTACCAGTAAGTTCCTGGGTAATGTTAAAGATAATCAATACCAACAAATTATCAAAACCATGCTGGGCAGCTTCCAAAAACTCGGCTGTAACATGAGTTTAAGTTACACTTCTTGCATTGTCATCTCGACTTTTTATCTGACGATTTAGGGGCACTTAGTGAGGAACAGGGAGAACGGTTCCATCAAGATATAAAAGAGAGGGAACGAAGATACCGGGAGCGATTGGACGTTTCCATGATGCAGCCCTGATGACTTCTGCTGGTGTCTAGTGAGATATAATCTTCCTCCACAAACGATTACAATCAGCGGTCATTCATATTAAAGCGGAGGAGAAAATAGCTTCCCTGCAGTGAATTTACTATTTCTTAAGAACATCACTGTTCACTTTAAAGTATTGTATTTGCATTTTCATTGCAATTAGATCTTGTTTCATCCATTGTTTTACCCATTTTGTAAAATGAATAATTTTATTAAAAACACTATATGATGAAAAATTTCATTTGAAAATTGCAAAAAAAAAATTGTTTGTGCTGGGTAAAAATGGTTTGCATATTTGAATTCGGCACACATGAATTAGTTTTTTTTTTCACCTCTTCAACCTTTTGGAGGAGAAAAAAAAATCTTAGGTCTGTGTAATTTAATAGTGTAACAGAGAAATAGTCAAAAGATTTTTGAATTTATTGGGCTTTACTTTTTCTATTAAAATTATGAATAACAAATTTTTTTATATTTCATTTAAAAAAATTGTACTCATTTTAAGTAAATGCAGTGTTTACTATATTTTGATATAGTTTAGCTTTAAATTCAAAGCAGTTGTAGATTATAATACATATATAATCTTTTACTTTCTTTTTATTATTATTTGGATATGAAAAATATGAATTGATTGCATTCGTAACTTAAATGATAATCAAAAACTCTAATTGTCAGCTAATTAGGTTGTCTTATTTGAATTCTTATTTTTAGGAGAATACATATGTTATAAATTGTTATTAATAATGAGAAACAAATGCCATTCTGTAATGTATAAGGAAATCTCAATGAACAGAATTTGTTCAAGATTTCTTTTCTATAATAGTCTTAAAATCCGCAAGAGAGTTGTATGACAAAGTATATAGTCACTGAATGGAAAGAGGATTTTTTTTTTTAACCGAAAGGAAAAAAAATATTTGATTGATATTAAAGAGTTTTAAATAATTTTCTAATTCCTAATCATAAGGATACGGGAATTCATAATATAACGACAAATTTTATTCCATAGGGCATTAAAAGGAAGTATAATCTTAAGACTTGTTATACTCATCACCATACAGTATCGATAACACCTTATTTTCTTTCGGTAAGGTGTACAGCAAGGGCTATTGCTTTAAAGGTAGCAATGGCCAGGTCTTCTCCGGAGACCATAACAGGGCAATCGGGACACGAGAGCAGGTGTGTCATTGTTTCTTCTTTTTTGCAAGAGCACAGTACATTTTGGGTCAGGTCAAGGTAACCCCAACTACGAAGGTGATGTTTGCAGTTGCCAACCATAGCTCGTAATCTGTTAAGAGACTTCCACGTATGCCAGGGTAGCTCTTGACCCAGCGGTAGGGTCTCTCCTGGTTTGAAAAGGTCAGCTGGAAATTGACATTTTCTATCCATAGGTCTAGTCTCTCACGAACAGCCCGTTTCTGATGGTGGATACTTGCTTGTAGAAAGCTTTTGCGTGATTGAAGCCTTGTTTGGGCAGAATTTGGCCGGACAGTGGGTGGCGACTGTCAGATTCCACTCGAAATCTTTCAGTTCTACTGGGTATTTCGCGGCGTATGCACGGTGGAGCTATGGCAAAGAGAACAGATAGTTTATGTAGGAGAGTGGGTTTGAGACATCCTGTATAGGGTGGGTGGGTTTGAGACATCCTCCACTCTAATCACTAAAGTTTCTTCAATAAGAACGCACCCATTTAACAAAGAATGTTTGAAATGTGTTCAGAGTGCAATGCGGAGTAAATATTGTCAAAAAAAATATTTCAACTGTTTATCAAGGGTTCCTAATAAATTTTAAAGAGGAAAGAATAATAAAATTTGAGAAAACAAAACCAGCGCATCTGAATTAATTCTGCCAAAGTTAATTGGTCATGGTGCGAAATATAGTCACAGCTTTAGTGAGATTTTGCAAAGAAAGATGTAAATCTCAAGCTGTACAAACGAGCGAATTCCAATGGAACATACAAATCAGGAAATCTTAGATTAATTCTGATATTAGGCAGAAAAAATTTGTTTCAAAATGTTTTGAATTTTGAGTCAGCTAAGAAGTGAAAAAGCTTTTAATGCTTTTAAAGCTGAAAAACGAAAATTGTTTGCAAATTCAAATGTAAAAAATAATTCTCGAAAGAAAATAAGCTTAATGAAAGTGAACAATCAGTAGTGAAGCAGAAGTAATTGCCGAAGATGCACGAACAGATACATTTCAAATAAAATTCATCGACTATTATTTTAATTGAAAAATATTCATCTGAAAGACAATACAAGAGTGTATCTATTTTATATCTAAAATAGAAAATTCATGAACGAAAATATCTAATTTCGTATAATATATTTATTTTATGCATCTATGTGTAATTGGTATACATTTCCATACATAATGAGCAATTTATATATGTCGTCAGGAATTGTTAATAAGTTCTAGCTTAAATTGTTGAAATTAAATTGTTAAATTGTTGAAAGGTCAATTCAGAAAATTGAAGAAATAGATCACAATCTATGGATTGAAATATTAATAAACAATGCGTATCAAGGAAATATTCTGGCTAGTGAATAAGCAAAAGGAAGCTTATATTTTGAAAGTGGCAATCAAAGGGCTGAAGTATTTTGATCCTGTTGTGACCATACTTAGCAGACGTATGCCTGCAGCCACAAAATACTACAAAAAATCTTCCCTGATAGAAAAGTAAAATAAATAAATAAATACGGTTTCCTAGATACATTAAATACAAACGACTTTGAAGAGTAATTTATAATAGGTAATTTCTGTGAGTAAAACGCTTAAATTTCAACTTTAAAAAAAAAATATCATACTTTAAATCAGTTTCAAAGAAATTATGTCCTCCTTCAATGGGATTATAAACATCAAGCTTTGTTGTTTTGGAAATAGAACTGCTCTATCGAATGGCTAAATTAAAATAGACAACTGTATATCATGGAAATGACTGCAAGGCCCAACACAAAAAAAAAACAAAAACAATTGCCTTTTCCGATTCATTTTTATGAGGAGGACTAGGGAACAGCTGTTCCCTAATAAATTGGCAAATAAAGAAATTGGGCCTTGCAGTCATTTCCAGTAGATTTGTCAGCACGTTAAACCCATTCATTTTAACTGTATATCATGTTTATGTATGCTTATGTAGTGAATGTAAGTGGCAGAGAAGCCAAGCACTGCGACCGGTGGGTTATTGTACTAACCCACGGAAAGAAAAACAGATGGAGAGAAAGACTGAGAAAGTATGGTGGGAGAAGTGCAGGGGAAACGGGAGAACCCCGAAAAAACCTGCCCAGCGCGGATCGTCCACCATCAAGAAACCCACTTGAGAACCGAACCCCGGTACTCAGAGGTGAGAGGCCGAGAAGAAAGTCACGAAATACAAATTAAAGTTATATGGCAAAAGATATTAAGCCATATCTTAGAAATGTACTTTAATACATTTGTAACAATTGAATTGAATTATTTATCAGTTGGTATAACAACTGAAAATTACCCAAAACATCTTATATTTTAAGTAAATTTTAATATTTTACTTACCTGTTGTATTTCGTATCACAGATCCCGATCGAATGAAAGTCTCTTAATTTGGGAGGTAATATATGGAATAGTGTGGCATCAATTCCCACTTGAAAAATTTCTGCTTCAAACATTGGCTTTAAATTTTTCGAGTGATATAGACGAATTCCTAAATTATCTGCAATGGCTAGCATTTGATAAAAAAAAAAATTCAATTTATGGAAAATCCTTTGTTTCGTTAATTTCTTTATAATTAAAAATATTTTCTACCTTTTCATAATAATTTCATAATTAAACATGATTGAATCGAATTATTAAACAATAAGCGTTTAATAATTAAGCATGATTAAACACAATCATTCAATAATAAGTGTTTAATAATTAAGCATGATCAAATATAATTATTAAACAATTAGTGTTTAATAATTAAGCTTTGTAAGCGCAAGCAAGACTTCAGTCTGCAGCACTATATTGAACATGTATTACCGATGTACATAAATAAACACCGAAAAATATATTATCTTTCTGATCTTAGACAAAAGATAATAGGCATTTAAAATAAAAATAAATGTACAATTCCGAAATTCGAAACTGTTCAAAATGATAATTTCGCTGCCTATGTGATGAATGCACATGTGTGCATTTATTCTCCTTGAGCTGAGCGATGCATTGATCAGCTAAGATACATTGAAAGGAAAACTGATCTACTTGTGTTTGGAATAATAAAGCCGAGAAATTTTTCTGGAATTTCTATCAACGAAAGCCAAAAATCTTAAATCAAAAGATAAAGTTAATCTTTTATGTTTCTAATCAGACTATTAGGCAATGACCGATACTCCAGTGATTACATTTCTCTGATTTTTCGGAATAAAGCTAGATATTAAACAGAAGTCATAAACTACACAATACACTGCTCTGATTGGCTGAAGATACTGCAGTCACTCCATCAAGGACGGTGTCAGGGGAGACTTAATGCAATTCCGTCAGCATAGCTCTCTGCTGTCCGCGGTCAATTTATCGCAAATTGTATCATTCAGAAACCACTTGCCGGCGACGAAACTTTCTTCTTCCTGGTCCATCAACCAGTTACTGATTCTTCACCCTCTTTCGATGTTCCACTCGAAGATGATAAATAAATACATTTATTATTTTTGTTTGTTTCATTCGTATTCATAGTTCTTATAATAAAAAAAAATACTTTTATGAAAGTAAATACTTTTCACTTCACTGCAGCACACACTTTCAAAAAAAAAAAAAAATCTAAAAAAATGCCAAAACATTCTCCAAGCCTTCCGAATTAGGGATGCTCAACTGTACAAAGTTCATTGGCATTGGTAAAAACCTTAGTCGATTACTCATATAAATAAAAAAAAAAAAAAAAAAATTTTAACACTAAATTGTTAAATTTCGTATAAAACAAAATAAACATAATGCATTGTTAATATATCACAACTTAGCCATTGAATATCTTTTGTTATATTAACTTTATTCATTAATGAAATACTACCGAAGTTTATTCAATGCACTGTTGCTTTTGGATACTTAAAAAGGATTTTCAGATACTTATTTCAGATACGTATTTTAGAAACGTTAATGTTGATTATTTCTTTCTGCTATTGTTTCGTTTCATTCGAATATTCTACTGTTTCTCTTTAACAAGAAAATTGGAATTTATAGAAGTAGATATACAAATAGAATATTAGATTTAATGATTTGATATGAAGCAATTGATTACTCTCTTAATAAATATCAGTGTTTCTACTTTAATATAAACATTGTATATATTGTATTTATTAAGTTTCAGAAAAAAGATCAATAAAATCGTTTTAAGTTAATTTTCTAGTAATATCCAGTAAAATTAATAGTAAAATTAATTTACATTCTTGATGCTTTATCAATTTCGTTTTTAATATATTCTATTTTGATTTATTAATGATATCAGCAATAGCATGATTTAAAAAACCGAAAACACTAACAAAGTTTTATGAAATAATTTTAGTTTCTTTTCGGATTTTCTTTAATTTAACGACTTAACAAACTTTTTATCTTTCAGTTTAATTTAAGCAGAATTCACAAATTCAAATTGTCAGATAATTATTAGAATTTGATTTCAAGATATTAAAAAACCAATAAATTTTTATTTTAGTTGTATTGAATGGTAACAATTTTACTATTTTAATTTTCTCGTTATTACTATTTCGTTTAGTAAGTACGTGAGTTTTTGTACTTGATAGTAAAGGTTATTAATTAGAAATGTAGAAATAAAACAAAAACTCATTACTTGTAACAGATGTTGGAATATTACAAAGAAATTCTAATACAAATCTTCTTTATCACTGCAGAAAGGAAATTTAAACTCTGTTGGAAATATTTTCCCTGAAACATAGGAAATGCTTAATATTCTTATTTTTACGAATAATTGCTGCTTCAACTAATTTCCAGACAAATTTAATTTAATTTTTATAGCATTTATGAAAGAGAATGTATTTATTCCAAGGTTGATGATGAAACACTTGTTAACTTAATGCAATCAGACAAACGTTAAAAGCAAGGAGAAAAAGAGCATTATGTCAGGGAAGCTATTTTGAGAAAATAATATTTTAAAGATTACAAAAACAGCATGACAAAATACCGAATTGTTTTACAAAAAAAAATATGGTAATTAAATACAAGTAATTCCAAACCGTACATAATGGTTTCATTAAGGAAATGCTATGGCTTACAAAGAATGCCTAAAAATATTTTAAACTTGTTTCAGTTCTTCCCTTGCATAGCTTCCTTTCATTATAACTATTTTTGGTACATACTACATTGAGAAGGTTCTATCAAGTGATGTGAGTATATTTCTCGAAACAAGGGAATATGAAAGAATAAGAAACTGAAGACTTTTCTACCCAAACGTTTCTTCTGTGGCAACAACTTTCTAAAATGTAATTCTTTATTTTAGTAATGAATCAAATTTGACAGAATAGAATTGGACACAAATGATTTAAAAGTGAAAGAAATTCAAGCATCTTCTTTCACAAATTAATCAATTAATTAAATTTAATTTCAGTAAATAGGTAGGGATTAAAGCTATATCTTAGAATACCTAGATTTGAAAGTGAAGAAAGTCTCCATTTATTGACGTAGACTGAACTGTCTAGGGTCGACGTTCATCGAGGGGATAAGGGTATCTCCTTTGCAATGTTTTCAGTGATTTTTAATTCCTACCAACAAATTTCATTTTTCTGTGTGCTTTATAACATGCTCAAATGCTTAATAATGCTTAGCGATATTTGTAATATTATTTCAATCATAGCCTCAAAATTACATAGGTGCTTTGAAAATTAGCTACTTGTGGTGTTAAAATAAGTTTTCTACATCTAATATTTCCACAGTTGGTAACACTTCTTAATAAGCGTTTTAAAAAAGATAATAATGTTTTAAAAAAGAATCTCGTTGACCAAGAATGCGATGGTTGTCTGAGCATATAGCTAACATTTATTGAAATTAATAAAATTTCAATTATAACTTAAAATTCTCAGTTTGTTTGTTAAGCTAATTTTGTAGAACTCTTACTTTTTGCCTCAATACGATTAAATATATATTCTTTCTTCTTAACTCACATATAATCATAGGTTAAAATGCCTTAAATAATAAACTGTGTAAATTACCAATTACGTTCACTGACAAAGAACTTACTTCTCCTCCTACAGCCCATCCAGTTAACATAGAACCGCATGAAGACACTGACATGTTTGAATAACGACAATCATATCCTTTCGAGTCAATTTTACTGTACTGATTTTTTATTATCGCTGTAGAACTGATAGATAAAATGAAATGATGAATATAAGGCATATTTTCCTTCTCGATCACGGGTTCCCACAGAAATATAAAATGTATACTACAATTTTTCTAGATAAATAATTCGATAAATTATAATGTAAACATTGTTGCAGCTTTTGAAGGTACTCAGCAACTGAATGATTAAAATAACTCAAAGTAAGCTTCAAGCTTAATTCAAATACAAGATTTTGCAGAATTT